>RCUC01142717.1:0-30805 GCA_003697995.1 Taxidea taxus jeffersonii
CGAATCAATAATCCAAAAGAAGATGTCAAAAGCAAGCATCAGGTATGAAAATTCCATGGGAGAAATAATAAGGATGATAATGACTGCCTTTTTAGAAACACTTTCCTTGCACTGGGTAGTATGTTAAGTCTTTCAGTAGGGCGATTATGGTTGTTCATGGCACAGTACTGGCCACATGTGAATGGTGCTCCTTAGAGTCACTCAGTGCCCTTTCTATACAGTCATTCATGGCAGGCCTGCATAAATATATCACAATTGCATTGTTGCCCTGAGTATTTTCCATGGTTCTATGTCATTTAATTCTAGCAACAAGCCTCTGAGGTAGATTTCGTTATCCTCTTCTATCCAGATCTGGAAGTTGGCTAACAGTGAGGTTAAATAATTTACCCATATCTACATGGTTACTAAGCAAAGGAGCCCAAGATTCAAACCCAGGTCTGCCTGGCTCCATGCTTTTTCAGGAATTCCACTGTGCTTCCTCTTAATTTATTGATTGTTAGTGCATACCTTTCAGAGAAGAGAAATCTGAGAAGCTTTGACAGTTTGCAGTATTCCACCAGGACTTAAGCAATTTCCCCAGAATGAGATAGGAACTCATAGAAGAATACAGAGCTCTTTGAGGCCATGGGGGCACCATTTAATAAACTGCTAGATGAGCCTTCAAAATGGAAAAAGACGATTATCAACTTCAAGATGAAAATAAAGTGAACAGGTCTTACTGTCCCCCAGAGGGTCAGCTTCTTCATAAGAGAGCCATTCATCCAGGCACAACCTGGTCAGTCAAGTTAGGTGCTGACAAGAATATATTGCTCACCACAACAGTGTCAGAAATAATCTCTTCCAGCTTTAATGATGAACTCATACATGTTCAACCTCTTTATCTTATGAAGCTTCACTTGGATTTGAATATAAATATACTAATTGACAAAGAACCTAAATCAACCCCCCCCCCAGTTATTTACAGACTATGAGAAGCATGTTTCCTCATGAGGTAATTTAGAAGACAGATTTAGGTAGTTCTACAAGCCATAGAGAATGAACAGAGTCAGCCTGACCCAATTTAGTCAACTCTGGCTGGTATCACCACCTCATTCCTACAGGCAGCTTGACCTAGAAAGAAAAACAGACTTTGGAATCTAAAAGAATTAAGTTTAAATCTTACTTCTCTTTAAATTCAAATGATGATGTCAATCTCTGCTGGTGTAATATGAGGATTTATGAGAAATTATTCATAAAGGGCCTAGCACATGCTGCCTGGCATGTAGTGGATATTCTGTAGAAGTCAGTTCATGTCCATCCATCCACAAGTGGTTGTGATCTATTAGTCTTGGAAATCCTGGCCTTAAAATCCCAATTCATATAAACCTGTCAGTACTTGATTGTATTCAATTTGAGGGCAGTTCCTTTTGGTCTTATCCAACACAAAGCATACCTTCTACCTAACAGGCACTCAATAATCATTTAACTAATTATTAACTAACTAACTATTTGACAAGAATATGTGGAGTGATTAGAGGAGAGAACATCACATCTAACTGAGATTTAAATCTTAATATTTAAGAGGTAAAATTATAACGTAGGATTTCAGAAGTCAGCTGGAAAACACAAGACAAAAAAAAACACTGCGGTTTTCCTGATGTTCCACACTATCTGGAAAGATGATGTCTAACTCCTTTTCTCAGAAACTGTATTATTCGCCATTTAAGCTAGTACTAGGAAAGGCTAATGTGATAAAGATTACTACCAATTCCTCTTCTGGGCTCCCTGGAGGAAGGATGACTATCACCTGGCATAATCTTTGCCTTGCCAATAATAGTTATTAATTGAACTATGGAAGGGTACCAACCCAAGGATAAGAGAGAGTATGGGTTAGCAAGTTGTAGGTCCTGAAACTACCAAGTCAAATAGACTGAAGAATTAAGCCTCCCATTTTGAGATGATCAATTTTAGGGTTATGTGTGCTAAGAAATAAACAGGAAAGGCTAGTTTGCAGGAAAAAAAGAGAGAGGATGGATCAAATGTGTAAGAAAACAGAGATGAGAGTCCATTTGTTTCTAAAGTCAGAGAGCAATGGAGTTGCTGCCTAGTCTTTGGAAGCCTTCTAGTCCTCAATATCCATAGTTTATGAGACCTCTGAAGATCCATAGTTTATGTACTTCATAGTTTATGAATACAGAATTACTGTACCTCAACTCTTAAATTCCATTAAAATCCCTTGATCCCTCATTATAAATTTCTATTTTAAATCCCCAATGAGCCACACTGAGTAGGTCTCTATTTAATATAATCAAATTATCTCTAAGACAAATCTTAGTCTTATGGACTAAGTTATCAAATATAAACCAAATGTTTCTTAGTTCCTCAATATCTGCACATATGGCAGAACTGTCCTCTGTGGCCCTCTTGCCACTGGGTGGACTAGATGACTAGTGTCATTTCCAAGCTAAGCATTCAGCTATCGGTAAGAGACATCAGAGCTCTACCTTTTTATTTTTTCCTGTTACAACAAGAGATCATTTTCATAATGGTGGTTGCTCTATTAGCTTGGTTCTCTGAGGCCCTGTGATCAATAGCCTGCTTATTAACCTACTAAAGATATTGAGCATGAATTAAAAATAAACCTTGCTGTGTAAGCCACGAGTATTTAGGTGTTGTTTGTTACAGCAGCATAATGTAAGTAACCTGACACAGAGATTATTTTAGGATGCTCCCCAGGGGTACATGAGGTAGATGCTGCAGATATGAATGCAATAGCATCAAGGACAATCAATGTCATTATAAAAGCAATGTTAGGTTCTACAGAAGGGAGAAAGGAAGTATGGGGCTGAGGACATTGGGATGAAGCCAGAGATCAAATACTAAAAAAAAACACAGGAATAGATGGTGAAATGGAGTAAAAAATGTCTTAGGGTTAAAAACACTTGTCACTGCCATTATCAAGATTCAGGGTGGAAGATGCACCATACAGGGATGGATATCTAGTTATACTTGCATCCCTATGTGGTTGTTCATTACTTAATGCAGAAAGGTATCAAGATCACCAAGACTAATGAAGTTGGACAAAAGCATTTGGTAGCACCATTCAGAGAGTATAAAAATCAAAAAGTAAGTGAACAGCCACCCAATGTGTTAACTTCTATGAAGTCCTTCACATTTGTTAAATATATTATCTGCATTAGTTCCCTGGGCATACAAAAATCTGGATTACACAAATTATGGTTCCTGGTTTCAAATCCAGGTTCTGCCACTTATTGACTTCATGTTCTTAAGTAATTGTTTAAACTCTTTCAGTCTCAGTATTCTTATCTATAAAATGGGGATGATAATAATACACCCAGAGAATCATGTTGACACTTAAATGAGATAATCTTGATAAAGTGTGCATATCAAACAGTGGGTATTTCAATTAAAAATGCTTGGGAGTTACAATCATTATTTTCAAATATACAAAATAGTGCCAAATAAATAGTAACTTTGGGTTGTTTTGTAAAATCCAAAGAGGATGGATAGAAAATCAACAGATAGGAGTTATGGGATGACATATTTTAGTTTAATGGAATGGAAACATGAAAATTTTACAATTGTTAAATGAAATTGACAGCATCAAAAAGAATGAGCTTCTAATTAGGGGAAGCATTCAAGGAGAAGCAATCAGCTACCTAGAGACCAGGAGAGCTGTTGTAGAAACCATAAGTTGGGAACTGGTTTTACAATCTCTTTCAGTTCTGAGCATCCGTATCTCTGCAAAGTTTCATTCATTCATTCATTCATTCATTCAGTAAATGACAAATGATAACCTACTCTCTGCCGAACACTCTAGGCCAGGGCTGGGGAAACAAAGTGTACTAACCAGAAAATACACATGAAACAAACAAACAACAACAACAAAAAAAAACATGAAATTATTCATTTAGTCACTAGAAATGTGAGAAGTTCTAGGAAGGAAGATGGAGAATTCTAGCATAGGTGACAGATCAAGTAATCACAACAGTGATGTCAGGACAGCCTCTAAAATAAATTAGGATTTAACTAAGTCCCAAAGGACATGCAGGAATTTAGGTAGGTGATAAATAGATGGTTGGAAAAAGAACACTCCAAGCAGATGGAATGGGTGGTACAATGTTCTGAGGCATGAAATAGCTTGGTATTTAAGAAAGGAAGAAAAGGTTTGTTTGATAATGTTATCAAAAAGGGACAAGCTGCAAATAATGAAGAGTCCATCACATAGGGCTTTGGAGGCCAGGTTAATATTGATTTAAATGGCATGTCATAACTCCTCCCAAGAAGGAGGTAAAAAAGTTTCAGATTTCTACCTCAGAAAGGTAGAATTTCACAGAACAAAAATAAGAGGTTTATTCATGGAGTCCATCACAATCATGTGTGAAAACCCATTCTGTGCAATAAACAGGATTCACGCCCAAGAACAGGAGTTGATTCCAATTTCACAGCCCCTCTATTACCCAATCAGCATTATTTCTTGCTTAAAATTCTACCACTATCAAACAAAAAGTATTATGTCTTGCAAAGTTTCAATAAAATACAATAATACTAGGAAAAGTGTTACAGAGGTATAATACCAGTTAAAATACAAGAATACCAGATTATAGTGTGACTGTACACACTTGTGCTGTCCCTATTGTTAAAGGAAATGGAGACTTTTAAGGAAGATATTTGAGAAAAAAACCTGTTAATCCACAAATGTGCCCTACTTGGTGATGCAAATCTGAATATACTCCAGAGTTTATAATTTCACAGGGGAGAAGAGGCAGAGTAAGAAACTGAAAAAGCAACATTCAGAGTCAACTACTTTCAGGGAGACATCTGATTCCCAGGGTTGTCAGGACTCAGAAGGGAGGTAACCCTTCCTTAACTCAGAGTCAGATAGAGGACAACAAAGAGGCAACAGTAGGTTGCTAAATGATTGCTTGGTTAACACATCTCTGTGATAAAACACATCAATGGTCCCAATTCCCTGTGTCTCCCTAATTCCATATCCTTTGCATATACTTTTGTAGTGTCCTCCACTGTAGGTGAGGGCACCCTTACTTCCTGAATTTGGGCTCAACCACGTGATTTTCTTTGACCCACATAACAAGATGGCTTTAAGAAGTCTTGTGTGTTGGGTCACCTGAGTGGCTCAGTTGGTTAAGCATCCCACTCATGATTTTGGCTCAGGTTATGATCTCAGGGTCATGAGATCGATCCTTATATCAGGCATCACACTCAGCAGAGAGTTTGCTGAGGATTCTCACCCTCTTTCCTTCCACCCACTCAGCTTGTGCGCTCTCTCTCCCAAATAAATAAATAAATAAAAAGAAGCCTATCTGCTTCCACTTGCTCTCGAACTTTGCCATTGCCAAGAACATACTGGGGCTGGCCTGATGATCCTAGCCAGAGGATGGAGCAAAGCCACCTATAGACAAGCCCAGCTACAATCAGTCCACCCTCAGCCAATATATAAACTGTGAGAAATAATAAATGGGTGCCATTTGAGGTTGAGCTGTTACACACAATATCCAACTGGTAGAGTCTCTACTTCAAAAATATTTTGTTCATAGTAAAATCAGAGGTACAAAATTACCCAACAACAGAAAATAAGGCAGGAGCCCTGAAATTAAAGAGAAATGAAAAGAACTAAAATTTATGGAAATACTTACTGAGCATGATGCTAAGCATTTTATTTGCACTACATTCTTTTCTCCATGTATTGGCCCCACTGTTTCTCATTATCTCCATTTTACAGATGAGAACACTGAGAAGCATAGACATTCATTACCTTTGCCAAGATTCTTTCCATTAAGAGTTAGTGAAAGGATTAAATCCAGTGTTTTAGGATGTCAAATACTGCCCTTTCCACAGCTATATCACAGCACCTCTCAGACTCTCGGAACTTGTCCATACCTTGACAGATTCAACTGGTACTCTCTGCTTTTGGGTCAACAATTTCTCAGTGTTCATGGGTGGTTGGGTGGGTGGGGATAGGTTCTCTTGACCCCTACATGGAGAATCGGGTGACAATTTCCACCCTGCTAACAGGGACTGGAAGGAAGACCCTATACTTTTTCTCATAGAGGACAGTATAGAACAATTCCCAGCCTTCTGTGAAGTCTTCAACACCCCGACACCCCCCTCCATTCCTTCCCCCGTGGAGCCAGGCCTGCAGAGGGGACCCTGCTGCCATCCATGGACATTCACTTTGTGCTTTCATGCACTTCCATCCTCTCTCTTCAATTACTCAAATGGCAGTAAAGCAAGTCAATCAGTGTGTTCCAGAAGGTCACACTTTGGGAAGACTCTTACAATGAATTAAAATTTCATTTTAGACCCTTAATAGCCCAATCAATAATTTAGGGAACAAAGAAAACATTTTCTGGGAAAGCATTAGCTTAAAACTGAAGAGTAGCTGCTCATCCCTTGGAAATGACACAATTTTAACAAGGGTGGGGTGGAGGGAGCAGAGCCTGCAACTGCCTTTCATATATTCTTACTTATTCTCCTTTCTTCTCCCTCTTCCTCTCTCTCCTTTTTCTCTCCTTACTCCTTCATTTCCCCTCTTTTCTGTCTCCTATCTCTCCCATTCTCCCCTGCACTACTGTTATTATTACCATCTTGCATTTTTTCCCTCATCTTTCTGAATATTGTCCTTGCTGGTACAGTAACCAGTTAGTGCTATAACAAATCTGCAGCTAGGAAGTATTCTTTCTTCTTGGAAACAGATCAAAACCATTACCCACTAATGTTGTTTAATTCCATTTTGAAATATTAGTTGCACTTAAAATGAAAGATTCACCTTAAAGAAATGGCTACAATTCAAATGAAAATTTTATTTTTTCCAATGTATTTGGCTGACTAAAACTATCTAATTAAAAAATTTCAAAACCAGGGGTGCCTGGGTGGCTCAGTCGGTTAACCATCTGATCCTTGGTTTCAGACTGGGTCTCAGGGTCATGGGGTTAAGGGGTCATGGGGTTAAGACCCATGTCAGCTCAATGCTCTGCATACAGTCTGTTTAAGATTCTCTGCCTCTCCCTCTGCCCCTCCCTGCCCTCAAATAAATAAAGAAATAAAATCGGTTTTGTTTTTTTTTAAATGTCAAAATAGACAAGGTTCTAAGAGTTCCAATGCTGTTTTTGAGAGCTCACATGGTAGTTAATAATATATCTAACTTCCTAAAACCTTTGGAAATGATTTCCAAGAAACTACTTCAAAATGCATTTTTCCTCTTTCTCTTGTTGTTACTGATTGCAAGTGCACTAAAAAAGATATCCATTTGGTTTTAGAACAAGCAACCCTTCAAAGAAAGTAACCTGACAAAGACTTTTGCCCCAGAAATTGTTAATCTGGGCCGAATTTTAGTACAAAGTCAAAGCCTAAGAACCCAAATGCCCCATGCCTCTCTAAGCACCTCAAAGATGATTCACCAAAGCAATGTGAAATTATAACAGAAATTACACTTGTAAAAGAAAGCTAGCACTGGGGTGGTCTCTGAAAAACAGAGAGAACAGAAAACTAGTAAATATCAAAAGATAGATAAGCTGCCTTCTCTTGTCCTAAAGAAAAGTAAGAAATTTGGACAGATCAGTGATGTCAGCTGTAAAAGTATCCCCACATCACATTTGTCCCCATAGCAGTCACCTGCAAATCCCTCTAAAGTTTGTGGATCAGGGGATTAGAGTTGTCATGTGAGAAAATCCCTATTTGGAATCCTAGGATTAGGAGATCTTCAAAGTCTTTTTCAGTTTAAAAAAAAAAGTCCTTAAAACTAGATTATCTGTTTAGGTTTACACGCAAAGGTAATGGTAGAAACCCAGTATCCTGATTTCCAGATCAAGTCACATTTACTGATATTGTCTCTTGAGGCACTACCCCCATTCTTTTCCACCTTGTGCATTACCACAATGAGGAGCCCCAGGCACATCCCTGTCTGTCTCTACAGGCACTGCCCTAGGAGACAGCCCCACTGATTCACCATCCAACTCTACCCAAATTCCCAGTTAATCCTCAGTACATTGCAAAGACAGTGATCTCCAACTTCAGTTGCATCAAAATCACCTGGATTCCTATTAAAACACAAATTGTTCAGCTCCACCTCCAGAGTTTCAATTTTAGTATATGTGCTGCTGAAGCGAGCACCACCTCCAGAGTTTCAGATTCAGTAGGTCTGTAAGTATGTAAGATCTTATATTTCCATCAATTGTTGTGAGACATTTCTCTACAAATCTAGCATTTCCTTATATTTTGCAAGCAGAGACACTGGCTTCCTTTTTTCTAGACTACTTTTCAAGGATTTTGTATAATCAACAGCCTTAGAAGACAGAGATAGTAAAAGGTAGGTTTATTTATACCCTGTTTAATAAAGATAACAATGTTATCTTTGTATCTCCAGGGCAAAGTTCAGGCAGACTTAGTGTCCATTATAAAAGCTCAGGATTCCTTAACCTCATGATTCTCTTCCTGTAATGCCAGGTACTTTGTGTGCAGGAATTATCTGGCCCTCCTGTCACTGCTCTGTGAGAATTATGGCTCAGGGACTGATAAAAGCACTTTATATTTTACAGATTTTAATTTATTTTTAAGGTTTTTGTCTACATCTCCTTCCTAGTACATTCCTTGAATTGCAGGATTCCTATTGTGTTCATTCCACTTTTGACCCCAGGACTTAAAACAGAGTCAGGTACATAATAGGTGCTCAATAAATATTTGCTGAATGGATGAATAAATACATAAAAAGTAAATGAACAATAACCCAATAAAGTTAGCACAACTCAACTCTATTTTATAGATGAGAAAAACAGAGGTTAAGAGAGTTTGGGTAACTTGGCCAAAATCACAGAGGTAGTTGGTTTTTGAACCTAAGTCTCTGACTCTTCCACCTAAGCTTGTAACCACTATTTTCTACTCTGTGTCTGTGAAGAGAATCAGAGCAGAGAGCATACAGCAGTAGGTATGTAGTGGCTACTTGGTAATCCCAATGATTGTGCTCTTCTTTCTGCAGAAATACACTTTCTAAATCTTCTACCAAAAAATGCATATATATTTTACCTATGTCTATATATACACACATATATAAATATGCATGTATATACATATACATGTATATCTGTAGGTGTAGATAGATATATATATACATATATATGTGTGTGTGTGTGTATATAATAATAAGAAAAATTCTATTTTTAAAAAAATCTAAGAAGTGGAATTATTTCAATGATGCTTCTACCACCAAAAATATTTTAAGACCATCTCCTTCGGAATTGCCCTCAGAGATAGTGAGTAAGACACACAAGAAAATGATTCTTCCTACTTTGTCACATTTCATTTTCACTCCAAATGGCCTTGCCCCCATCATCCCTTCATTTAATTCTCCAGACCTGCTCTGACTCCAAACATTGTTGCTTTTTTTCCAAAATCAAACTGTCCCTTATGGCCAAAGATTTGCAACTGCTGAGGAAGTTAAAGAGAGTTGATGTAAAAACTCTAAGGACAACCCATGGTATAGGGTCTGAAAATCATTGTGAGCGTCTTTAGAATTGGTAACTGAGTCTCAGGAGACTATTCTTTTAAACATGAGCTATGCTTATTTCTAATATATGGGTTTCAAAAGCCAATATCCTTAAATCAAGGTCATAGCTCAGGTTTTCCTTTATTACAATTTTTTGAAAAGTAACCGTCCTCTTGTCTGCAACTCTATCATAATGACAGCTATCAAGAACCCTGCCTGTCCAACATTCCCTTGCCATGACAGCCCAGAGTATATTGGAAACACAGAGAAGGAGCTATGCCTCCCACAGCAGCATTTGGACCCATGTAATTTAGATTCACTAAGATAATCAGTGTGTGATCATTAAAAGAACACTGTACTGTTTACAGTTCTTAAGCATTGGGACATTCTCCTTTGTTCATTATACTCAATTAGAAATTTGAATTAAGGTTTCCATTAAGCAAACACTGATCTCTTTTCCCATGTTTATTGTGGAACAGAAGCCAACAAGCCTCTTTAATTCCTTTCCAAGTTTTGTGTATGAGTTGCATTGTTGAGAACAGGGTTTGGTAATATAATTGCTCTCCCTCTGTGTGTTTGGGCCACTTGGTGGGAAAGAGCACAACTCAATCAAAATTCTATCTTCTGAAAACCATCAGAAATTTCCAATCTTCTTTCCTTAGCATTTGAAGGTACATTTGCAGAATTCTGAGAAAATCAAAATATACTTTCTGTATGTTGACTTTATAAGGGATCAAAATATACTTTCTGTACATTGACTTTATAAGTAATTTTATGGTATGGTGAAAAGAACCTCACTTCAAAAATCAAAAACCGGGATTCATGTCTCAGTTCCACTTACTAGCTGGAGGACCTAGGGGAAGCTATTTAACTTCTCTGAGTTGATGTTTTTATGACTGAGAAAAAAAATGGATTTATAACACCAGTGATAACTACCTCAAAAATTTATTATCAATATCAAACGAGATAATATATATATGAAAATGCTGACAGTGTTTATTATTTAGAATTAACAGTCACATAATCAAATCTCATTGAAGGTAATCTTCAAAGACATACCTAATTTTTAATTTGCCGCTCTAGAAATGCTTCATTATATTACAGTCTAATGTCTCATTGGAACATTTAATCCATCAACAAAGAGCATAATAGGAGGACAGTTTCTATTTAATCATGCAAGAATAATTGTAATAGGAAGGTTACATTTGAAACATCCACTCCTGGGGGTGGGGGAAGGAGATGTATTATGCTTTAGCTTTCAAATTCACAGAAATGGATCCTTCCTTTCTTGTGTGGCATTTCACAATGTTTTTGTCGGGGGAAAAGGGGTGGGGCAGGGGCTGCAGAAAGAGGGACAAATTGGAAAGGTCTCATTTCTTTTCAATTACTATAGCCAGACTCCAAGGACATCAATTCACAATGGGTAGTACAAGGAGACGCTCCCTCCAGAAAACACTTTAATTATGAGCTGTTGGCATGTGTCCAGGAGGGAGCTGGCTTATCAGAGACTGGGAGGCTGGAGCAAGGCTTTCAACCGGCCAGATTCAGAAAAGGGAATACCCAGGGAGGGACACAAAGTAATTACCCTCATCAAGAACAATTGCAACAATACTGGAGTTGGGCTCCAGTTGTTCACAAACAGGCAATTCCTTTTGTGCAGACATTTGTGTTGACCCTCTCGTATAGTCGCTCCAGAAGGAAAAAAGCAGGGTATAACCTTTTCCTTCTTAATCATCAACATTTAGCAGGGTAAATGTCATCTGCTGTCTGACTTTTCATTAACCATATAAAATCCTGGGAAACGGTCCCTGCACTTAGAGATATGCTTTAAAAAATATATATATTTTCTCTATTTCTTTCTGTTTTGTTTTAAAAGCCAACTATTTCATTTGCACACCCCCACCCTCTCCCCCCCAGGGACTGCTGGAGGTGGCACTTCCACAATCTCCTCATCAGAAGTTTCTTAAGGTAGAATTATTGAAAGCAAATTGGGTAACTACACTAACGAGACTCAATTTAACTGTCATCAGGAAATTATAAAATAGCTTATCAGAGATTGAATGTGAAGGAAAGACCCTGAGGATTGTCATTTAAGAAGCGGTAGGTTAAACTGTGTGGGGAAGATTTCCTTTAGCTCGTTAGTACTTGAAGTCACAAGCATTTAAAGATCTAAGACCCGCCAAGGGAACAAGCCTGCCTTCGGTTCTCCTACTGGAGAGGGTTATTAGCTGGAATTAACAAGAGTGCCACTAGGGATTTTTTCCCGGATCAATTCAAACAACAGAGTTACCCTGACACAGAAATCTTAGGAAACAGTTAACCTGATTTTGCCACGCTGCATGCATGCCATGGGAGGAGTGTGTATGTCTGGCATTTTCTCTCTGCAGAGCAGAATGTCACTGGAAAATTACCGAGATAAAAACACATCCACCCTGCACCTGTCAGAGTCAGGTCATGATGAGAAAAATTACCCCGTGGTGCTGGTTCTGTGGGATGTCTCCATTCTATTGCTGAGCCTGCCAGTCACTTATTTGTAGCTCCAGGAGCAAATTCCCCTAGGCAGTGTTAATGGTTGAGGGAGGAGGGTGGAAAGCCATCAGTCAACTATTAGCTTAGCAAGCATTTCACCAGTCTGATTCATTTTGTCTAAGCTGACAGAGTCATACGGTGTAGGACAAGAACCACTTCCAAACTGCCATTTTAGATGGTTCCCCCATCTAGGCCTGGACTCAATCTCTATAATGCATTAGACATACTCCTCAGTAGATGGTATTACCAAAAAAACAAAAACAAACAAACAAACAAAAAAAACCCAAACCCAGGGCCCGCTATGAACCAGCACACTGAGGGGAATAAACAGTACTGATTAAATTAAATTTCATGCTTATCATTTCAGCTCGGCAGAGTGCTAGATTTGTCATTAAAAATATCCCTAAATGAGTTGGGGCTTGTTACCATGAAAACTGAGTTTGAATCCCAGCTCCACCACAACTGCATGACTCTGGGCCAGCCATCCAAGCTCTGGAACCTCATCTCCAAACATGGAGATAATCAGGGGAGGACCCACCTCACAGGAGTAGAACAGGCTTCAGACTAAGTAGTATATTTCAAACACACTGGAAGACATCAAGCGAACAGACATTTGACTGAGTAGTTGCTCAAACCAAGATTACCCTGATGGTAGCTAAGTAAAAAAATAAGAATGACGATTAACTAAAATCATGGAATATTTGTATCATAAGTCAATCCTGTCTTCAAAATAAATTGGACTACAAAGTGGAGAAAATATATTTTGATTCATTAAATATCCCCATTACTAGGTCTGCAGTTTATATAATACTATTAGAGAACAGAGTTTATCTATCTGTATTCTTGGCAGAAAGAAACTGGCCATCCTCAAAACAAAAAGATGTACCAAAAGTTTATAATGAAACACAAAATTAAAAAAAAAAAAAAAGGAAGAAGCAGCGTAAAAATCAACCTTCAGATGTGACAGCTGACAGACTCTCTCCTTAAACTTTAATAAGGGTCCTCCAGGTTCTTTTCTCAATGAGGCCTCAACATTGGTCCCTTTCCTGTCTTCAGCCTGCCTCATCCGTAAAGCAAGAGTCCTGCCAAGTCAGTTTGGAAGAAGCCCCCAGCCTTGATATCTGATCAAGTTACTCACCTCTCACCTTTGATATGCAAGTCCTTGGCCTACTTTTAGCAAGAATCCTGTTGGGTTAGTTTAGTAAGAAACTCCCTATCCTTGATGTCTCCTCTTTGTAATTTGCCATCCACTGACCCCATCTGATCCTGCCCATTGGCAACAAACCCCCAGCTGTCTTTGTTGTATTCAGAGTTCAGCCTCATCTCTCTCCTCCATGCCAACAGCCATGACCCCTAGTGCAATGATCTTAAATAGAGTCGTCCTTATCCTTTTAACAAGTATCAGAGGACAATTTTGACACATGAAAGAAGGGAGCACAGGGTCAAAAACACAAACACCATGAGCAGGAACCATCTGCTCTCCCACTGTGAGCTCTCCCACCGTGAGCACCACTTTGACACCCTGGATATCTCCCAAATTCTGGCTTTAGCAGCACTAGCTTCTAATGCAAAGTCCTATATGGAAGCATCAGATTGGCTCAGACTAGGTTCCCCACCCAAGCCCTGGATACCAGGTGGGGAAAAGAGAGACCTTATTCTCCCTAGATTCTGGCGACAGAGATGAAGCAGGGGAGGTGTTTCTCAAAATAGGAAGGATTAGAAACGTTAATTCCATTCTATTCTATTCTAGTCTAGCCACTGGGTGTGGCCCATATGCCAAAGCCTTTCTATATATTGTTTCAGGTAATCCTCACAACCACCTGGGAAGATAAAGAGTTATGATGCCGAGGTTACAGATAGGGAAACTAGGACTCAAATAAATTTGGTGCCTTTCTCAAGAATTATACATCTCCTAAGTAGTAAGACCCAGGTCTTTCTGGCTTGATCTTTCCACATTATTCAGCTGGCTCTCACGTGAACAGGCTTAACCATTAGGTCCAGGGCTGAAGGGAATAACGAATGAGAAAAGAAACTGTAAATCACCATGAGAGGAAGAGACCAATAGGAAATAAAATCAGGGTCTCCTTTTTTCTCTGTAAACACAAGGTCAGGTATCTCCTCTGCTTGCCTGTGCCTCACACAAAGGAAAAGGAGGGAAGCAGCACTGTGTCACATGGGCAAGCAGGCTCACTGTCCCCTGCTGCAGAAGCTATACCCTACCCTTGAAGGAGGAGGCGGCGCATTCTTGTCTTGGTGCTTTGTGAACCTCACTGCCCCAAGACGCTGAAGTCCCTGTGCCACCAACATGTATGACTCCTATCAGCCAAGCACCAACGGAGACCAGCTTGACCAGAGAAGGATGCTCATCAGAAAAGGCTTGGGGGGCGCCTGGATGGCTCAGTTGGTTAAGCGGCTGCCTTCGGCTCAGGTCATGATCCCAGAGTCCTGGGATCCATCCCCATATTGCGGTCCCTGCTCAGTGGAGAGCCTACTCTTCCCTCTCCCTCTGTCTGCTGTTCTACCTACTTGTGCTCTCTATCTCTCTGTTAAATAAATAAATAAATACATCTTAAAAAAAAAAAAAAAGGATGGAAGGAAGGAAAAAAAAGAAAAGAAAAGGTTTTGTTGGGGCGCCTGAGTGGCTCAATGGGTTAAGCCTCTGCCTTCAGCTCGGGTCATGATCTCAGGGTCCTGGGATCTAGCCCCACATCAGCTCTCTGCTCAGCAGGGAGCCTGCTTCCCCCTCCCTCCCTGCCTGCCTCTCTGCCTACTTGTGATCTCTGTCTGTCAAATAAATAAATAAATAAAACCTTAAGGAAAAAAAAAAAAGTTTTGTGCCCTTCCTGCAGATTTCTCTTCCCTGCAAGCCATGGATATTCAAAACAATAACAGAAATTACACACTGTGTGATTTATGTCTTAATATTTCAACCATTTTTATTCATATGGGGCTGGACAATGGTGTGAATAATAATAATTTGAATTTCACATCTAAAAACCTTTCATGGGGCGCCTGCGTGGCTCAGTAGGTTAAGTGTCTGACTTTAGCTCAGGTCATGATCTCAGAGTCTGGGATCGAGCTCCAGGTAGTGCTGGACTCCCTACTCAGTGGGTATCTGCTTGTCCAGCTCCCTCTACTCCTCCCCCACCCCACTCGTTCTCTCTCTCTCTTCCTCTCTCAAATAAATAAAATCTTTAAAAAATAAAAAAAATAAAAAATAAAAACCTTTCATACACAATTATAAATATTTTTTCACCATTCTCCAGATAGGGTAGAACAGTAAAGTATAAAGATTAAAAATAAAAGCCAGGATAGAATCTTTGCTTGGCTACCTATTTAGAGAATATCTTAGAGAAAGTTGATCTCCCTAGGCATCATTTTCTCCATCTGTAGAATGGGGATAATAATGGTATTGAACTCACAGGCTATCACGGAAACTGAGCATAGTACTTGCCATGTATTAAACATTAAATAAAGGAGAATTATCATTATTATCATTTTTCAAAGGACAACCTGGAGAGGTTAAGTAATTGCCAAGATCATGGGCAGCAACAAAGGATTAAACCCAATCTTTTGATTCCATTATATCTCTGAGCCTTATATTTCCTACCCAACTTCCTGCTGGCTCTTATACACACACACCCTTATTGTTTCATATTGATTCTTGAATCCATGATGATTAGTGAGGAAGGTAAGAGATTATGCTCTAGGGCAAACAGGTTTGTAATCAGAACATAGGTGTTTATCCTCCATCGAGAGCCACCCTTAGCTGGATATATCTCCAGCACCTTTCTTTTCCTTAGTGTTCTACTAGGGACATGTTTCCCATGTCTGTATGCAGAACTTCTCAAACTTCTCTTTTTCTGTGACCTTGTTTATGAATTCTTCACATTCACTCCTTGCAGAGTGAGGCAGGACTTCTTTGCCTGCGGGGTACTTTCACTCAACATGGGATTCTTTATCCAAACACAGAACATACCTATGGTCCATAGATTCATAAAAGTAACTTCAGAAAGAAGCTCAGCCAAGAGTCACAAATGCAACACATGAGAAATTGAGGCTGCTTATGTCTCCATGTGGGAAAAAAATCCAATTACTTCATCAGCCCAGAAGATGGGCAAAATCCAGGCAGCATTAGGGTTTTGAAATAAAGGAGAATAAAATATTCTCCCTTTTTGTACCACACCACAATCCATCCATGAGAAAACTAGAAGGTGACTTTATTAAAATTGTCAAAAATTATTAATTCTAATGTTTCTTTAAAATGTATATATAAATGTGGGAGATAAATGTATAATGAGTGAATGTACGTCCCCTGCAAAGTGTAGCAATGATGCCCACCCACCCACACACACAGGACTGGGACTCTGATACAGAGGTGACAACCCCATCCAGCCGCTGTTTCATTCACTGAGGTTAAATGATGTTGTACCAAGTGCATGGGCTTTGAGGTCAGACAGACCTACACTTAAATCCTTTAGTAGCTGCAGCGTTGCTGTTTCTGCCTGAGCCTCAGTTTTGCCACTGGTAAAAGGGAGATAATTATACCTATCTCACAGGATTGTATCAAGATTAAATTAGCATAAATCAGCTCTCAAGTCAATAAATGGTAGTTTTATTTCCAAATATGAGAACTTACAATAGATATATTTTGTATCAGTGAAGTGTATTACATTTCCCCAAACCCTTTCATTATTATTATTTTACTTTATCATCACAACCTGGTAAAGTCGAGAGATAAAATTAAGCCTATTTAACATGGGGAAACTAGGCAAAGAGGTTATTTAGAATCGCCCAAGGGCACAAGCCAGCTGGTGACAAAGCTGAGCCACATTCTGGTCCTTTGATATCCTGTCTAGTCTCCTCTCAGCGTCAGGGCTTCCTGACACTGCCCCTGAATATGTTTAAGCCTTTCAGGTACTCGGGTTCCATGTGTTTTCTCTTCCATTTTCTTTTATTCATTCACAACTTGATTCTTCTTTGTGCATATATTACTTCCTCTCCATAATTTATTTAGAAATGATTAATACACGTGCTAATATAAATTTCTACTTCCCTTCAAAATATCCCCTATCTCACGATCCCTTCCAAGGACTGTCTCTAGTATTAAAAAAATACATATATATATATATACACACATACATGTACAACTAGACAACCATATGTTAAAAGGTATTTATCATTATCTTGGCATGGGTCTGATCTCAGAAATTTATTTCAAGCTGAAAAATTTTAGGTGTTAAAAAAAAACTTTGATGAAGCCAATTAGTAAACACATCTATCTAATATCTTTTTTTTAAAAGAGTTTATTTATTTATTTGACAGACAGAGATCACAAGTAGGCAGAGAGGCAGGCAGAGAGAAAGAGAGAAGAGAAAGCAGGCTCCCTGCTGAGCAGAGAGCCTGATGTGGGGCTCGATCCCAAGACCCTGAGACCATGACCTGAGCCAAAGGCAGAGGCTTTAACCCACTGAGCCACCCAGGCACCCCCTATCTAACATCTTTAATATGCTTTAGATTTAATCAAAATAGAAATCAACTTAAATAACTGTACTCAAACTAAAGTATTTTTTTATGGTTTAAGGTAAAATTAAAATATTATGGTTTAAGGTGATTTTCTGGTCATGTTTCTAAGCCCCCAGATGGACATTTGGCAAAATTATACACTACACATGAACTATTAACAAAGTTGAATAAGATGTCCCCTTGGTCAAGGCTAACAGTTATGGAAGATAAAATAATCTAATATTGCTTACCATAGAGATAACACTTACTAAAGTTTTATTATTTGCCAGGTATAGGACTAAATTTTATAGTACACTGTTGCTTTTTTTTTTTTTTTAAGATTTAACTTATTTATTTGACAGAGAGATAGAGACTACAAGCAGGCAGAGCAGCAGAGGGAGAGGGAGAAGCATACTCCCTGCTAAGCAGGGAGCCCTATGTGGGGCTCGATCCCAGAACCCTGGGATCATGACCCGAGCTGAAGGCAGCCACTTAACCAACTGAGCAACCCAGGCGCCTCTACACTGTTGCTTTTTAAAGGCACAATGCCTTATTCCTGTGCCCATTTTAAATATAGGAACCTGAGTGGCAGAGAGACTAAGTTATTGGCTAATGGTGAGATTCTCACCGTAAGAAAGGGGTAGAACAGAGGACTCGAACCCACTACCTCAGTGACTGTTTTTAAAACTACATACTCCATGGGATACCTGGGTGGCACAGTCAGTTAAGCATCTGACTTCTGGTTTCAGCTCAGGTCATGATCTCAGGGTCCTGGAATCAAGCCCCAAATGGGCCTCCACACTCAGCACGGAGTCTGCTTAAGACTCTCTTTCTCCCTCTTCCTCTGCTCCTCTTACTTGTGCTTTCTCTCTCTCTCTCTCTCTCAAATAAATAAATAAAATCTTAAGAAAATAAATAAAACTACATATCTTGTGCTATTTATGAGACCTCTTCAGTGCTGGGTGGAGTTCAAGATTCTGGTGATACAGGATTAAGCAAGAAAGGCAAAACCTCTGCCTTCCTCAAACATATTCTTTTGGGAGCAGATGGAAAATCAATACATGAACTAATGAACAAGATCACTGCAGATGGTGATAAGTGCTATCAAGAACAGGAGAGGAGCCAAGGAGTAAGAGCTAAAGGCAGCTGACAATTCCATTCACAGTTCCTGAAAGCCTCACTGGGGAGGTGACATTGAAACCAGGCTCTGAACAGGAAGTCACCTGGCAAGAGGGGGCCTGGAGGCCAAGTCTTCTGAAAAGCCTTGCTCAGGAGACCTGCCAGGAGGCAGAAGGAATGGAAGCAAAGCCAGGGCAGCTGGAGTGCACCATGGGAAGGGGAGTATGTCAGGAGTTGAGGTTGGAGACAGGCAGGACCCAATCCCATGATAACACACTATCATGTAAAAAGTAAAATCTATCGACATAAACAACCCACTACCCTAAAGCAAACACTGCCAAGAGTTACACATTAAGGGGCGCCTGGGTGGCTCAGTTGGTTAAGCAACTGCCTTCAGCTCAGGTCATGATCCTGGAGTCCCGGGATCAAGTCCCACATCCGGCTCCCAGCTCCATGGGGAGTCTGCTTCTCCCTCTGACCTTCTCCCCTCTCATGCTCTCTCTCTCAAATAAATAAATAAATAATCTTAAAAAAAAAAAAGAGTTACACATTAAAAGATATTTATGTCAAACACCTTATAAGAGAAAGATTTAGCCTGCATATCAGTATACTATGATCATTATTTTCTTACATTTAGATAGGAAAAAATTTCATTCTTAGCACTATAAATAAACTTGGGCTTGAGCTATTAGCTACATGGGGACTATTAAAAACTTAAAGTAAGCCTCTGCCTGCTTTCCCTCCAAACTTTATAGGGATAAAATTGGCATGTGACATTATATAACTTTAAGGTGTCCAACATATTGATTTGATACACTTACACAGTACAATATGATTACCATCATATGTCAGCTAACACCTCCAATCATCTTGCTTTAATTACAAATTCACTGAATGGACCTTGGGGGGGTGGGTACAGAGCAGAGAGAGAATGGCAAGCAGGCTCCCTACTGAGTGCAGAGCCCTACATGGGGCTCAATCTCATGACCCTGAGATAGTGACCTGAGCAGAAACCAAGATTTGGATGCTTAACCAACTGAGCCACCCAGGCACCCGAGAATGGACTTTTTGATATTTATTTAACATAAATGCTGATGCATCATTATTTTTTTCAAGTCCTTTTGATGAAAGTTCACAAAAGAAAGGCACAATTTTGCCTTGTATTGATCGCTATAATGTCCAAGCAGACAATAAAAGCATTCATTGGCCCTTAAAAAACATTCACCCTTCATGCAAGCTGGTGCAACCACTCTGGAAAATAGCATGGAGGTTCCTCAAAAAGTTGAAAATAGAGCTACCTTACAACCCAGCAATTGCATTACTGGGTATTTACCCTAAAGATACAAACGTAGTGATCTGAAGGGGCACGTGCACCAGAATGTTTATAGCAGCAATGTCCACAATAGCCAAACTATGGAAAGAACCTAGATGTCAATCAACAGATGAATGGATAAAGAAGAAGTGGTATATATATACAATGGAATACTATGTAGCCATCAAAAGAAATGAAATCTTGCCATTTGCGACGATGTGGATGGAACTAGAGGATATTATGCTTAGCAAAATAAGTCAATTGGAGAAAGACAACTATAACATGATCTCCCTGATATGAGGAAGTGGAGATGCAACATGGGAGTTTGGGGGGTAGGAAAAGAATAAATGAAACAAGATGGGATCAGGAGGGAGACAAACCATAAGAGACTCTCAATGTCACAAAACAAACTGAGGGTGGCCTGGGGGAGGGGTATAGGGAGAGGGTGGTGGGGTTATGGACATTGGGGAGGGTATGTGCTATGGTGAGTGCTGTGAAGTATATAAACCTGGCAATTCACAGACCTGTACCCCTGGGGCTAAATATACATTACATATTTATTAAAAAATAAAAATAAAAAAAATCCGTGATCAAAAAAAATCACCTTTCAAAGTGTACAGTTTAGTGGATTTGAGTATTTTCACAAAATCGTGCAGACAACCCTTGTAGGCAGAGTAAGGGAATTCGATTTTATTCCAAGGGTAATGAGAAGTCACCGGAGGATCTTAAGCAGAATTTTTTTTCATGTTTTTATAATAATTGCCTGACTATATTGTCCTTCCCCTTACCTACTGCACCACTTACTAGCTGAGTGAGCCAACCAATGACCAGCTCACTTAATTTTCCACCTCACCTGGCTGGGACTTCTCACTCACACTCCATTTCAACCATACATGATAACATGCAGTTCTCAGATACATGGTGGCCCTTCTCACCTCTAGGATTTTCTTTGCACCTGCTGTTCACTCTGTTTGGAAAAACCCACTCTACCTTCTACCTCTCGTCCTGTTTTGGGCAAGTCCTATCATCTAAGATTCTGACCAGTGTCACCTCTGCCTCTGATACTCCAAGGCCCAGTGACTCCATTCTGTACTTTGGAGATTTCTTTTTATCTCAACTATGTACATTTTTATTTTAGAAGTTTTATAACCCCCTGACAAAATACTGAAAAAATAAAAAAATATATAAACATAAACCTACTACTCCTCTTATGCAAATACTGCTTTAAGTTAAAATGAAGCTAACATTTGTTGCAGAGTACTCTTGTCCCACTTTACAAAACATTGCTATTGTATAGATTGTCAGGAGAGGCAAATACTGTGCCAACATGTAAACACAAATAGTTTCCTGAGGTGCAAGATGCTTATTAACCTACAGCCCTCAGGGTATGAACAACTCTGCTCCTGCCTCTTTTCTCTTTTCCTTCCCTTCCCTCACCTCCCTTTCCCACCTCCCCTCCCTTTCCTTTTCCTTTCCCCCTCCCTTGTATCCTTTTTAAAATTCTCCCTTCCTTCCTTTACTACTCTCTTTTCTTCCTTCCCGAGGTATAATTCACATATAAAAATTCACATTTTTAAAGTGTATAA
Source organism: Taxidea taxus jeffersonii (assembly GCA_003697995.1). Taxonomy (NCBI): domain Eukaryota; kingdom Metazoa; phylum Chordata; class Mammalia; order Carnivora; family Mustelidae; genus Taxidea; species Taxidea taxus. Next base: position 21,554 of record RCUC01142717.1, read on the forward strand.
CTTAGTGGGTTTTAGTATTTTCACAAATTCTGCAACTGTTTGCAAACTGGTCTCTGTACCTGAAGAGCAAGGAGGGACCAAAGAAAGAGAGAGGCCACTCCAGATGGTATGTGGCAGTTTTAATAAGCCCAGGAACTTACCTTCTAGGCTTGTCGTGGTCAGCAACAAAACAAGCAAAGATTCTTCACCCACCAGAGTCTTGAGAGTTACACAGAGGCCTTAATGAGATTTAGTCTGGTATATCATCCAGATGGCCTCAACAACACCTTACTTTCTCAAGACTGCATCCTTGAAAATGACTACCACTGTGGGAACAGTGCAGAGAGCATATATTCTAAGCACAGGGGTGGTGGTGAGAAGCCTCTGATTTGCCTGGGTCCAGGGTAGTTGTGTCATCTCAATGACCTCCTTGAACAACAGCCACCATCACTATATAGTTCCAAAATGTTTTTCATCCCCCCAGAAAAAAACCTTGTACCCATTAGCAGTCACTCCCTATCCCTACCTAACGCCAGCTCCTGGCAGACACTAATCTATCTTCTGTTTCTAAGGATTTGCCTTTCCTGGCCATTTCATACTAGTGAGATACTAGTGAGACCCTACAATATTAGTACAATATTAGTATCTTTTTCTGTCTGATTTCTTGAACTCGGCATTCAGTTTTCAAGGTTCACCCATGCTGTAGAAAATATATCAGTACTTCATCTATTGTGGCTGAATAATGTTTCATTGTACAGATATGCCACGTTTTGCTTTTCCATTCATCAGTTGGTAGACACTTCACCTGTTTCCACTTTTGGGCAACAATGAATAACGCTGCTATGAACACTTAAGTACAACTGTGTGTGTGAATATGGGATATATATATCTAAAAGTGGAATAGCTATCATTTTAAGGAACTGCCAAACTGTTTGCTAAATTAGCTGCACCATTTTATATCTCCACAAGCAGTAATGAGAGTTCCAATTTCTCCATATTCTTGCCAACACTTGCTATTGTCCATTGTTTTTACTATAGCCATGCCAGTGGTTACAATGTTGTATCTCATCGTGATTCTGATTGCCATTTTCCTAATGACTAATGATGTCGAGCATTTGGGATGTGTTTATGCTTACTACTTCTTTTGCCAGGTTGACAAATAATTTGTGTTTATGCCGATCTCTCCCCCAGATTATGAGTTCCTTAAGAGTATGTACAGTGTCATTTGCCTTTGCATCCCCAGAAACTGAAATGAATAAAAGAGTGAACAGCTAATGAAAGAACATAAGACTCGAGGAATTCCAAAAAGCCACATCGCTAAAATAAATAAACCCATACTTAAATACATAAGTAAGTTAATCAATTAATAAACTAAAAGGAAAGATATGGAAGGAAAACAAAAATAGGTACCACGGTGGCAAAATTTTAGACAAAGGAAAGAAAGCTCTGTTAAGATTAGATCATCAAAGATGAACATATTGACTGCTATTTTAATGAGCAGTAAGAGACAGCCAAGCACACAACTGAGGAGAAGGGCATCCAAGCAGAGGAAACAGCTGTGCAAGTGCCTCAACACATAGTGAGAACATAGATGATGAGTGGAGATGATAGCCAAGAAGAGAAGAGCATCAAGTGAAACAGAACCTCAGCAATACTGAAAAAGGTTTGTATCTGTGGTGGTCATTGGGACTGCTCACAATGTTTGGTTCTCTCATTTAGTGAAAGGTGATCCAATAGCTGTTCTCTACCCAGCTGAATGCAAGTTAGGTTAATCTGACTTTCTCTGACTAATGAAAGTTGAGAGGCTGAAAAAAATGGGTCACTTCCCCACAGAAACTTAAAGGACCAGCTTAGGATTCAACTAATCTGCTTGTCTTGCCTCAGTGATATGGAAGCTATCAGCCTAGGTCCGTGAGTGCCTCTAATGACCAGAGCCCCTAAGCAGACTATATTAATGGGCTTGCGTGGCCATAACATAATACCACACACTGGGTGAAAACGCTGAGTGACTTCAACAACATATATTTATTTCTCATCATTCTGAAGGCTGCAAAGTCTAAGATCAAGGATTCCACTGATTTGGTGTCTGATGAAAGCCTTCCATCTTCCTGGCTATTTACTTACTGTATCTCACATGGTGGGGGAAGAGAGAGAGAGGAAGCAAGCCCTCTTGTATCTCTTCTTATAATGCTATTAATTTTATCATGGGACCTCATTTTCATGACCTTCATCTAAACCTAATTACCTCTCAAAGGTCCTGTCTTTAGGGTTTCAACATATGAATTTGGGGGAACACAGTCCAGTCCATAGTATAGACTCACAATGGATGTGCAACATGCAAGAAAAATAAATATTATTTTTGTTACCACATGAGATACTACATGAGATACCCTGAGCGACTGGTGCAATATTTTATTCTAAGTTATTTGAAAAGGCATTGTGGAGATTTAATCTGGGATATGACGTGATATAATGCATGTCTTTCAAAATATGTAAATGTTTTGAAAGAGCAAAGAATAGCAGCAGAGGGAGAGAGAACTATTGGAAGAGAAGTTACAGATGTCCAGAGAAGAGTTAATGTGGCTTGGGCTATGATGGTGAATGTAGAAGTGTACAGAAATCATTAAAACTTGCAATGGATGAGTGTGGGGAGTATGAAAAAGAGAGTCAATTACTATCTCTGTCTCCATAATAGTGCTACCAGCTCACAAAATTGTAGGGGAAAATAAAGCTTTTCTGTGAAATAACCTAACACATCACCCTTGTAGGGTTCAAAGTTAGCTCCCATTTTCCTTTCTCCTCTACCCATCCCAGCATCACTGCCATAGTGTCCTAGGGCTGAAATCAACAATTACATTTTCTTCAAATTATACCATTGTCTCGCTCTTGCGGGGGACCAGAGTAGGAGAGCCTGAGTCACTAATCACAAAACATGGCTCACCACATATTTTACCCAGGGCTGGCTTACAAGTTCGATTTCAATTTACTTCTCCTCAACAATGAGCTCTGCCTATGGCTAACAATAAATGATGCACTATTCACAGGGAGGCAGCTTGATGGGGAAGAAAAATCAAATGAAAGTGGCTCACAGTGTTATTGAGGCAACTCTCTTACTTATGATTATTCCTGACAACCAGAAATTTGTGGAAAGAGATGTTTGGATTATGTTGTTTCCAGTATGCTCGTGACCACTTGACTCCAGTGAAGGGAACTGGCTGTCCCTTCTCTTTATAATAACCACAAATATTTCTTTAGGAGAACAATCAGTTTTTCCTGTAAATACTGTTCAGTTTGGAAGTCTATTTGCCTAATTGTCTACTGCAGTAACAGGGTGGAAAATCATATCATTGTTTTAGCCATGACATATCCAATGATTTAGAGCAGGCCTCGTATAAGACCGAAATTGTGGACTGCAGACCTCAAACTCCATCTGGATGGGAGTGGGCAAGGGAAATATTTCTTGCACACAATATCTCTGGGTTTAATGCCTTGCTGCTAAGAGCATATTATTTTGGGAAGCTTTTTTTTAGAAGTTGAAGCTCAATAACATAAAGTAGTTCTTACATTTTATATGCATTAGAAGAGAAAATGCTTCTCTGTTGTAATAAGTCTAGGCAGCCTCAGCAGAGTCAAGATAGTAGTGTTGACTATTTGTCCACAGATAGCATGGGAGAGAGTGTTCCCCAGGCTCCTTTGAAACTGTCTATCAAATGCCCAAACCAGCATCATGAAGTCACCTAAACTTTCAAATGCCCAGATACCAACTTGCTAGAGAGATGGGAAAAGAGTGAATCTTTGAAGGAAGACAAATGGCCCTAGATCAAAAGAGGCTGAGAAAACCTAAAACAGACAGAATTGTCTCCTTTTGCTAATAGTAGGAAGGGTATTCAGGAACAAGATACAGACACTTATGGGATAGAAAGAAAGCAAAAATTCTTTTGTACCATAGCATTATTAAATAACACCCCCCTATGAAAGATGTCTACATGTATCTTTGAATCCCCAGAAAATGTGAATATGTTACATAGCAAAGAGAAATTAAGGGTAGAGATAGTATTAAGGTTGATAGCCAACTGTCCTTAAAATACTAAAAAATACTAAAATACTAAGATTACCTGGGGCGCCTGAGTGGCTCAGTTGGTAAAAGCCTCTGCCTTCGGCTCAGGTCATGATCCCAGGGTCCTGGGATAGAGCCCCACATCGGGCTCTCTGCTTAGCACGGAGCCTGCTTCCCTTCATCTCTCTCTGCCTGCCTCTCTGCCTACTTGTGATCTCTGTCTGTCAAATAAACAAAATCTTAAAAAAAAAAAAATACTAAGATTACCCTAGATTATCCAGATGGGCCCAGTAAGAACAATAGTTCTTACAAGGGGAAGACCTATGAAATGAAGAAGCAAAGGTCTACGTTGTTTTAATTTGCCCAAGGACACACATCTTGTGAGGGGAAAAGCCAGAACTTTTTGAATCAACCAGGGACCTCTCTTCTGTGACTCCACTCCAGGTCTCATATAGAACCTGGGATATCCTTGTATTGTCTCCTTCAGTTATTCCTTGTTTTTATTTCTAGACCCAAAGCTATGTGAAATTTTCCTAGAAGATACACTTGTGGTATTTCACAACATATGCAGTAAAGGTTCTTGTTTCCAAATAAATATCAAGAGAGGAGTAGTCTGCTTAAATTTAATGAATCAGAGAGGAAGGTAAAAAATGTGTGTGAAGAGGTTACTACTTATACCAAAAGCACGGTGGAGGACACAGGGTATTCTGTTTTCCTTCTCAGTATTTAGATCCTTCTCTGCTAAAGCAAACCCAAGATCCAAGCTAAGAGATCCAAGCTGATTATGAATACAATGCATGGCAACATCTGTGTTTTGCACATTGTTGAACTAAAAAGGCTCTAATGTGTTAGAGCAGAGGCCAAGCAACCAGTATCCATGGCAACTCCGTGTTTAGTTTCAACCGACAGTTGTTGAGAATATTCAGTCAGATTCTTCTATATGTCTAAAATGTCACCCAATAAATATTTTCCATAACCAACATTTTTGTCTTCACTTGGAAACAAATGAAAAGGAGACCTGGGTAGGGGAGGAGGTGAGGGGGAAGAATTTACCACAAACTTCAAGAAAGCTAAAATTGATGTTCCACTTGTCAAGTGAAAAAGAGCTGAGGAAATTGTAATAGGTATGCATATAGATATAGGTGGAGATGGTGAAAAACAGTATCAATACCTGGCCCAGACTGTATCATTAAAACACTCATGAAACCTGGTTGTGGGGATACCTGGGTAGCTCAGTTGGTTAAGCCTCTGCCTTCGGCTCAGGTCATGATCCCAGAGTTCTGGGACTGAGTTCCCCACTGGGCTCCTTGTACAGCAGGGAGCCTACTTCTGCCTCTGCCTGCTGTTCCCCCTGCTTGTGTTCCCTCTCTTGTTCTCTCTCTCTGACAAATAAATAAAATCTTAACTAAAAACAAAACAAAACAAAAAAACCTGGTTGTGTTCACAAATTAAGAGTCCACTATTATTTATTGTTTCCTGAGTATTTATTCAGGCATTATGTTAGGCACTTTACAAACATTATCTCTAATCTCCATGAACACACACAATACACACAAAACCTACAAGAAAGCCATTATTAGTTCCATTTTCCACTTAAGGAAGCTGCAGTCTAAAAAATTTAAACACCTTACTCCCATTACAACTTTCACCTACAAAAGATTTAAACATCAGTCTAATTTAAAAGTCTTTGCCTTTTCCAGTGTTTAATACACTGAAGGAACCAAGAAATATTAATTAAAAAAAAGAAGTTCCATCCTTGTTTCAATGAATGCTTCAAAAATAAGATATTATTCTGGCAAATAAATTTCAAATTTGAGTCTGAGAATTTCTGTCATTATAATAGTATTTATCAAAAATTAGGGACGCCTGGGTGGCTCAGTTGGTTAAGCAGCTGCCTTCGGCTCAGGTCATGATCCCAGTGTCCTGGGATCAAGTCCCACATCGGGCTCCTTGCTCGGCAGGGAGCCTGCTTCTCCCTCTGCCTCTGCCTGCCTCTGTCTGCCTGTGCTCGCTCTCTCTAAGAAATAAATAAATAAAATCTTTAAAAAAAAATAAAATTAAATTAAAAAAAATAAACAACTCCAGGAGGGGAAAGGCAAGATGGCAGAGGAGCAGCAGACTGAAATGACATCAGATCCCAGGAGTTCAGCTAGATAGGTATCAAACCATTCTAAACACCTACAAATTCAACAGGAGATAGAAGAGAAGAAGAGCAGCAATTCTAGGAACAGAAAATCAATCACCTTCTGAGAGATAGGATATGCAGAAAAGTGAATCCAAAGCGATGGGAAGATAGACCATGGGTGGAGGGGTCAACTTACCACTGGTGGTGGAGTAGCAGAGCACAAAATCAGAAATTTAGAAGTCTGCTCCACTGAGGGACATCGCTCCAGAGGCTAAGCAGGGGTGGAGCCCTCGCAGGGACAGTGTGGTCTCAGGTCCTGTGGGGTCACAGAAATATCAGGGGTGTCTGAGTGTGGCAGAGCTGCCAGGTATCAGAGCAGGGAAGCTGACTACAGAGACAGAGCCAAGCAGTGAACTTTCAGATCTGGGTTGCCTGAAACCATCATCCAAGGCACAGTCAGACCACTGCTCCTCAAGCAGGCACCCCACAAGTGGCAGATCCAGGGAGACTCATCTTTCTCCTCTGGAAGGAGCAGCATGGCACAAATCTGCTATGTTTGGAGACCCTAAATGGAGCCATGCACCAGAGACAGAAACACTCAGGCACAGGCCAGGTGAGCTCAGAGTGTGGCCAGAGACCAGGGAGATGGGAGGGATTGACTGCTTATCTGTGAGGGAACATTGAGGAGTGGGATCCCAGGCTCTCAGCTCCTCTGGGCCAGAGACTGGGACGCTGCTGTTTTTATTCCTGTCCTCCAAAATGGTAGAAAAAGCATTCAGGGAACAAAAGCTCTAAGAGTGAACCCGAGCAGATTACTTCACTTGGTCCCTGGCAAGGGTGGTACAATTCTGCCTTGGGCATACATTTGAGAATCACTGCAACAGGCTCCTCCCACCAAAGATCAGCAAGAACATCCAGCCAAGAACAAGCTCACTGATCAAGGAGAAGAGTTGAACTCCAGAGCTAGGGGAAAGCAATGCATAGAATTCATGGCTTTTTCCCCATGATCCTTTAGTCTTGCAAAATTAAATTTTTTTAATTTTATTTTTTATTCTGTTTTTTTAACTTTTCCCTCTTTCCTCTTTTAACATTTTTAAAATAGTTTATCTTAACAATACCTTTAAAAAACCTTTTTAGGGACGCCTGGGTGGCTCAGTTGGTTAAGCGGCTGCCTTTGGCTCAGGTCAAGATCCTAGCATCCTGGGATCGAGTCCCGCGTCAGGCTCCTTGCTCAGCGGGGGGGGGCCTGCTTCTCCCTCTGCCTCTGCCTGTGCTCGCTCCTGCTCTCTCTCTCTCTGACAAATAAATAAATAAAATCTTAAAAAAAAAAAAAAGAAAAAAAAACCTTTTTAAATTTTCTATGTTATAGTCATATTTTATCATTTCATTGTATTTAACCTTAATTTTTGTATAGATGTGTGTTTTTTTCTAAAAAATTTTGAGATACAATTTCTTCCAATAGATCAAAATATACCCTACTCTAGCATATGGCAGTGTTCTAGTCTCCAGCCTGAGCACATTCCCTCTTCTTTTCTTTTCTTTTTCCAACCAATTTATCTTATCAATTCTGCTAGAATTTTTTAGAAAATTTTCATCTTTACAGTCATATTCCATACATTCATCATCATTACCCATATTTGTGTGTGTGTGTATGTGTGTATGTATATATATATGTATATGTATACATATATATATATATATATGTATAAGTTTTTCTTTCTTTAAATTTTGGGAGGTAGTTTCTTCTAAGAGACCAAAATACACCCAAACTCAAGTAGGTGGCTCTCTTCTATTCTATTCACCAATTACATATATATATATATAAAGAAATCTGTATCTATATCTATCTATATACATATTTTTCATATGTATATATGATTATCTATCTGTATCTATATCTATCTATCTATCTATATACATATTTCTTTTAATTTTTATTTCTGTTTCCCCCTTTCTTGTCCCCCCGGTATTGGATCTCTTCTGATTTGGTTAGTGCACATTTTTCTAGGGTCTTTGCCACCCTTTTAACATTTTATTCTCTTGCTCATATATTCTTATCTGGATAAAATAACAAGGCAGAAAAACTCATCACACAAAAAAGAACAAGAGGCAGTACCGACAGCTAGGGATCTAATCAATATGGACATTGGTAATATGTCAGAAGTAGAGTTCAGAATGACAATTCTCAAGGTGCTAGCTGGGATCAAAAAAGGCATGGAAGATATTAGAGAAACACTGCATGGAGAAATAAAATGCCTTTCTGGAGAAATAAAATAACTAAAATCAAACAAAGTTGAAATAAAAAAAAACTATTAATGAGGTGCAATAAAAAATGGAGGCTCTTACTGCTAAGATAAATGAGGCAGAAGAGAGAATTAATGACATAGAAGACCAAATGACTGAGCAAAAGGGAGAAAAACAACTACTGGACCACAAGGGGAGAATTCGAGAGGTAAGTGATAACATAAGAGGAAACAATGTTAGAATAATTGGGATCCCAGAAGAAGAAAGAGAGAGAGAGGCAGAAGGCATACTGGAGCAAATTATAGTAGAGAATTTCCCTAATGTGCAAAGGGAAAAAGCAACAAAATCCCCAAATCAATAAAATCAATAAAAATAGGTCCACAACCCATCATCTAATATTAAAATGTACAAGTCTTAGTGACAAAGAGAAAATCCTAAAAATCAACAAAATCAATATCAATAAAATCAATAAAAATAGGTCCACACCCTGTCATCTAATAGTAAAACTTACAAGTCTTAGTGACAAAGAGAAAATCCTAAAAGCAGATTCGGACAAGAGCTCTGTAACATACAATGGCAGAAATATTAGATTGGCAACAGACTTATCCAAAGAGACCTGCCAGGCCAGAAAGGACGGGCATGATATATTCAGAACACTAAATGAGAAAAACATGCAGCCAAGAATACTATATCCAGCTAGACCATCATTGAAAATAGAAGGAGAGATAAAAAGCTTCTAGGACAAACAAAAACTAAAAGCATTTGCAAACACCAAACCAGACCTACAGGAAATATTGAAAGGAGTCCTCTAAGCAAAGAGAGATCCTAAAAGTAACAGACCAGAAAG
>RCUC01142718.1:0-37554 GCA_003697995.1 Taxidea taxus jeffersonii
CACTTTGGACTAAAACCCATATTTTCAGGTAATGCAGGTTTCACTCATTTAATTTTCTTTTATGGTATAGAAACCATACATGTTCTCTTTTGAAAATTTGCAATGTCTGGATAAATAAGAGAAAAGTTTCTAAATGTATAATTCCATTGTTCAGAGATATCTACTGGTTAGCATACATGTTTCTCACTCCAAACCTTTTATATACATAGGGAAGGGAGAGAGAGGGAAGATGGGAAGAAGAAACAGAGAGAGAGAGAGAGAAAGAGAGATGTATCTGTTTCTATTTTAATGGGATCAGAACTGTATACTGTTATACAGCCTGTCTTTATTTGATACATCATGAATATACTTCCATGTCAGTACATTTTCATCAACATAATTTTAAAATACACAACATAGAGTTCTAAATGGAAGAACCATAATTTATTTAGCCAATCCACTATTGTTGGTATTTTTTTTTTTTCCTTGGTGACAGGAATCTCAGTTAACAACTCATAGTAAATGATCATCCAACCAATGCTTTTTGCTGGATTTAACATTTATATAAATGTCACCGCATAGTATGTTCTTGTGTTTAGCAGCTATGTCGCAATGCTGGATAATAAGGAGCTCATGGGGAACTAAAACAGGCATTTCCCATTTATACAAAGTATTGCTAAATGATTTTCGCTCTTTCAGTGACTTCGTTAATTACATAATAAAAACTGAATAAGATGAAAGGACAAAAGTATGTGACACTTCCCTAAAGACCTTTTTCTACATTAACATAGCACTCAACTTTAGGGGTAAGATTATTAAGCCAGTGGTGTTTCTATATGACGATATATGTAATATCCAGTCTAGTAATTTGATATTGATAGTACATTTACTATATACTATTTAATCCCAAAAGCAGTATCTGAAAATACCACAGGTGGCACAGGTTGCCACTTACATCGTTATGAGATCTCTTGGAAAAACAAATAAACAAAAATTCCTCAAGCAAAATGGTCATTCTTTTTTATCATGGTGGAACCAAGGTTCTTTGATGGTAGGATACAAGGTATGAAAGTTTGAGGACCATATCTCCACATTTCACCATTTTGTCCACAAGTATATTTTGGGAATTTTTTGTCCACTGCATTATCAAACTTGATGCCATTCTTTTGATACTACCTAATGAATTCTGGATTGAATTATAGAAAAGTCTGACAACTTCACTAGTATTAAAATTGGAAATACAAAAATAACATTAATCAAGATCCTAATACTATTTTCCTTTTACAACAGACTTTTAGAATGTCTAAGTGTAAAACTAAACTCCAATATTACTATAAATTGATAATTCTGAGTAAGGTAGTAATTTAACAAATTAATAGACATACATGCTAAAATAGAAGCATTTCCATTTAAAGTCAAAATCAATATTAACCTAGTATATTATGATTTTTCTCTCTTTCTGACAAACTCCAACTGTCTTGTATATATAAACATACATAGATACTTATTTATAATGTATTTTTCTCTATGTGTATACATGTAGATGTGGATTTATGTATTTGTGCATGTGAATAGTTAATAGAGGACTAGTTTAGGGAGGCAGACTTTGTGCTAAATCCCTTTATATTTTCATTTAATCCCGCTAATAACCCAATGAAATAGGCACTATTCTTATCCTCTTTCTTTTGAGATAAGGAAACTGACATGTGGAGAGAAGTACTTTGTCCAAGTTTATACGGTCATCAAATAGTAGACCGTGGGACTTAGATTCAGGTCTCTCAGAACTTTCTGGTATTGTAGCTAACATACACATATATGCTTACTATGTTCCTCCTGTTGGGGGATCTATTCATCAAAAATGATCTGAGATATTTTCTTTTGATAATTTAGCATTGCACATTTCTCTTCTGAGTCCTCTCAGGCTGGCCTCTGTCTTTAAAATGCCTTTTGTTTTAAACATTTTTAAAGAAGTTTACTGTTTTTCTCCAAGTTTTATATAGATGTTATGCTGGCTCTCTTTTTAGTTGAAAATGGAATAAAACATTAGCATACTCTGTGTTTTGGAATCATTAGGTTCTAAAATAATGTTCATGGTGAGTTCTAATACTAAATTTGAAAGATTATATGAAGAACATTTTATAAAAGTTAATTGGACAGTGCATTTTTACAAAATATCTCACATGATCAGGTGTTTTTATCATCTGGAGTAAATCATAGTGAACTGTACATGTCTATACTCCATATTTTAATCATTATATGCCAATGTACATTCACCTAGAGAATTTATGCTAACTGGGAGATAGGTTCTACCTTGCTTATGCTCTCTAGTATAATAACATTTATTGTATTGGATGTAACGTTTTGAAACCTACTGAAAATTCTAATAACAAACACTCCTAAATAATGCAACTGGGTAAATATATATAGTTACCTGAAATATACATAGTGAAAATGAGTCATCATTTAGTTAAAAATAAGTTTACCAAATTATACTATCTTATACAATATCACCCCTCAGGATAATATATTTTTAGATGCAAAACAGATTTCTCTTTTACTAGAAATCAAATATTTAAAAAATGTATAGGCTAAAATGCAGACTTTAATCTTCATGGGTAAAATTCCATTCTTTTTCTTAGAAATGTATTTATTTATTTATTTGAAAGAGAGAGTGTGCGAGCAGAGGAGGGGCAGAGGGAGAGGGAATCTTAAGTAGAGTCCATCGCTGGGCTTAATCTCACAACCCCAAGATCATGACCTCACCCAAAACCAAAGTCGGATGTTCAGCCAACTGAGCCACCAAGGCACCCTTAAAAGTTTTATTTTAAAAATTATCAACATAGTTTTCTCTGTATCAAAAAACAAAACAAAACCTTTTCCAAGTGCGTGGGTGGCTCAGTCAGTTAAGTATCTTACTCTTGATTTTGGCTTAGATCAGGATCTCAGGGTTGTGAGATTGAGCCGAACCTGGGACTCTGTGCTGGATGTGGAACCTGCTTAGGATTCTCTCCCTCTCTGCTCCTTCCCCTGCAGAAACTTCTAAAGAATGTGTGGCACGCCTGTGCGCCGTACATCATAAAGAAAAATACTAGCTCCTCTTATTAAAGTGATTTATTTAGGTTTAGCATTTTATTTTAACATATGTATGTACCAGCCAAATGTTTGATTGAGTGGTAAGTGGAATACTTTGAGATTTTAACATATCACTTTAATTCTGTAGGGGGTACATGAATTAGTTTTTATTTGAAAACTGAATAAAATGGCATTCAATTACAGCTGACAATAGGTCATTACTTTTCATGACAGGCTCTTGTACTATGAATGTATCAGATTTATTTATAACCTTAAAAGTTTTATCATTCCATATTTTCATATCCTATGAAAGTTAGATCAGTTGGATCTGACTGGGAGTAGTATTTCCTTTCACCAGTAGTAAATGTTTATGTCCATTTTCTTTAAGCTTTCTAAATGACAATGATTTGATTGAGAAATAACAGATTTCTGTTTTATTTTGTTCATGTTCTGGGTACACATATGCAGTTCTAAAGTTTATCCTTTTAACAAAATCGGCATAGGAGATGAAATGTTGTGATAGATGGAGTAAATACTCCATCCAGGTTTCTTTGCAAACCCAAGGCCCGAAACTTCTCCCATAGAACTGGCCAAGAATCCTCACAAAGAAATGTTTTAGCTTCTTAGTACCTGATGTAATCTAAGTATCCTGCACTCCTTAGAAGTGCGATATTCTCACAGTGATGATTTTCTGTTACTGTGACAAGAAGATAAATAAGATTAAGAACCCTACTGGGGTGATGAAGTCAGTTTAGAAGAAAGAAAGGTCTTAATTTTAGTTATACTGAGTTAAGGGTGGTTGGGTGAGGTAAAGATAAGTCAGACTGCCCTGATATACAAATAAAACTCTTCAGAGTTAAGGGGAGGGCATGTTGCTAAAATGGGTGGATTTGAAGTTAATGTTAAAATTCAGTGTCCTAATTGTTTTTGTGAATTAAAATTAAAATTTTATAATTTTAAATTACAAAATTTATAAAACTTAATTAAATTAATTTTAAATTAAATTAAAACTTTATAAATGACTTTGTTATCCCTCTTACTTCCTTGCTCTTAGATTTAAAAACATTGCTTCAGGGAAAGCAACTTAAATATCCATTAATAGAGGGTAGTTTGAATGCATATGGTACATTCTTTTTTTTTTTTTTTTGAAGATTTTATTTATTTATTTGACAGAGATCACAAGTAGGCAGAGAGGCAGACAGAGAGAGAGGGGGATACAGGCTCCCTGCTGAGCAGAGAGCCCGATGAGGGGCTCAATCCCAGGATCCCAGGATCCTGGGATCATGACCTGAGCTGAAGGCAGAGGCTTTAACCCACTGAGCCACCCAGGCGCCCCCATATGGTACATTCTTATAATGGCATACTGTATAGCCATTTAAAATGGCAGATGTAGACTAATACTACAATAGCCAAGACATGGAAACAATTTGTCTGTTGACAGATGAATTGATAAAGAAAATGTGATAATATGTACATATTATCACATTATATATATACACATATTATCATATTATATATATTATCACATATCACATATCACACATATATGGTGTCTACATATATGCTATGAATATATGTGTATATATTATGCTAAACTATACATTAAAATATGTATATAATATGCTAAAATATATATGTATATACACACACCAAGAAAAATGAAGTATTATTCATCCATTAAGAAGGAAATCCATTTGTGACAACATGGATGGACCCTGAGGGCATTATGCTAAGTAAAATAACTCAGACAAAGAAAGCCAAATGCCATATGATCTCACTTATATTAGAATCCAAACAAACAAACAAACTCCTAGATGCAGAGAACAGATTTTTGGTTGCCAGATGCCGGGGGTGGGGATGGGGTCATGAAATTATTGAAGGTGATCCAAAGTGACAAACTTAAAGTTAGAAGGTATGTAAGTTCTGGGGATGTACTGTAAAGCATGTTGACTATAGTTAATAATACTGTATTGTATGTTTGGACATTGCTAAGAGAGTAGATCTTAAAACTTCTCCTAAAAAAAATTACTTATGTGAGGTGATGGATGTTAATTAAACTTACTGTGATAATCACTTTCAGTGTATACATATATAAAATCATTATAATTATTATTAACATGAAAATGACATTTAAAAATAAAAACTAGTTATTGAGCACATATACTTAAAGTCTAGGTACTGTTCTAAGCAATTAGCATGGGATATATCTCATCCTCAGAATCCCAAGAGATAGGTACTATTTTTAACATTATTTTAAAGATGATTTACCTTAGACAAAAATAAATTATCGAGGATCACCTGACTACTAAGAAGAAAAGCTAGGTTGTGGATCCAGAAGTATGATTTCAGAGCAAGTGCTGTTAACTATATTATATAGATCTTTGTTGCTAATATGGAAGTGTGCATTATTTATAAAGCCACAGATAAAAATAACATACAAAATATAGTATGATTCTACCTGCATAAAATAGTTGACCCTGGTTATTTTTGGCTTATAAGATATCAGATAATTTTTTTCTTCTTTGAATTTTTTGTTAGTATTTATGATTTTTCTAATCAGAAAAAGTAAATAAAGCTTTGTGTTTTAGAAATAAATAAACCACTGCCCAGAGTATCCTCTCTTCCATTTCACCATTTGTGTTTCTTCCCTTCACCATTAGTCTTGGTGCTTTAATTTCTACAAAGCATCATTAACACTGCTTAGTTTGCTTGCCTTCAAGTCTGTCATTGTTACAAATCCCTTTTATATTTGTAATTTGTGTGTATCTTATTTTTTCCCATTGGATGCTTTCTCTTTCCTTTGTAAACTGTATAATTTAGCTTGGTATTTATTGGACTTCTAATAAATATTGAATATGAGGAAAAAACACTAATGTTAGCTTTCTGATTAAACAGATTTATAGGTATCCTATTTCCTTTTTAAAAAGAGTAGTGGGTATAACTGGAAAATAATGAACCTCAAAGGAATAGAACTTTTTACATGAGGATATGGCAGTAATAATTTGGAAATTATAATTAGTGGCTTAAGGAACACTGACCTCCTAGTTCCCCCAGACTCTGTTACAGCATTATACGAGGGTGCTGGGAGAATAAAGATTTCTTCCTTTAGAAATCCACCAGAGAAGGGTGTCCTCTCGGTTTCTAGTAAGACAAATACGTCTCTAGAGGGAGCATTTTGTCAAGAAGAGGAGGCATAGGGGATTGTAAATTGTTAATTAGTAATTAAGAAGTATGGTAGAAAAAACACTATGGGAAGGAATTATTCAAAAGGTGGTTCAGGGAAGAAGCCCAGAGTAGAAGGCAACTAAGAAGACTATGGAAGAGTCTAGAAGAGAGGTTTACATTTCAGGAGATAACGAAAAACAACAGTCTATAAGACATACTGGGATAAGCTAGATTTAGTCAAGTTTGTTTCTTTGGGGTTTTGTTGTTTGTTTGTTTGTTTGGTAATGGTAGTCAAAAATAAAAACTGATGTACTCTGTTTGAAATCAGAATGGAAGTCTAGAACCCTGACCACTATACTTCTTTTCCTTTTCTGAGCTGTGTCCCATTGCCCTTTATTCCTAAAGCACTAGACTAGGCAAAGAGAGATGGGAATAATTGCCCTGAAAGGGTTATAACATTAGCTATAGGACTTTTTTCATCTATAGATTTTTTATATGTATATCTAAAAGATAACTCAATTTAAAAATAGCCACAATACCATTACTGTACTTTAAAAAATTGTACACAGTCCTAATTATCATTGTACATCAGTTTTCAGATATTTTTCAATTGCATTATATATTTGGTATTTTTGTGATTTTTTTTTTTTTTTGTAGCTGTTCATTTGAATCAAGGTCTAAATAAGATATCCATATGTTACAGTTGTTTGAGGTATTTCTTAGGTGTTTCTGAATCTATAGCTTTTCTTTCTCAGGATTAATAATTGATTAGACTTACTTTCATTTGTACAATTTTTCTCATCATGGAAATTTTAGAAAGTAGTAGTGATCTAAATTGTAAGAATCACACTTATAAGTAAGTACTTACTCAGTTTTTTTTTTTTTTTACAGTCTTCACATAAATGTCTAAATGAAAATAGTTTGTAAGAAATCGGGAGCCATTAGTAATTATCCAACTTATTTAATTGTAAATAATATCTATATAGTTGTTTTCTTAATTTGCCCTGCAAGTGCAAATATATAAGTTCTTAGAATATAAATATTACCCTGATTATACTATTCTGGTTAGGAAAACAGGTCACAAAGATCAAATAATTGATGATTTTTCCCAGATCACCCTAGAAACTAGTTTAAAAATTCAGAGCACTTGGTTTTGTTTTTTTTTTTTAGTGAAATGATAAAAATGCTTTTGTTCTTCTGCTGTGTACTACAGACAAGTGTGAGTTTTTATTTTTTTATTTTTTTTAAGATTTTTATTTTTTTATTTGACAGAGATCACAGGTAGGCAGAGAGGCAGGCAGAGAGAGAAGGGGAGGTAGGCTTCCTCTGAGCAGAGAGCCCCATGTGGGGCTCGATCCCAGGACCCTGAGATCATGACCTGAGCCAAAGGCAGAGGCTTTAACCCACTGAGCCACTCAGGTGCCCCAAGTGTGAGTTTTTAAATAGTTTGCATGTAGCCTGAACATGAGAGTATGATTGGTAGTATATCAGTCAGGCTAGGCTATATTATGAGGTGGTGAGAAACAACCACAAAACCTCAGTGGTTTGGAACAATAGAGGTTTATTTGTTATTCTCCTTGCGTGTCCGTCATGGTCAGAGGTATCTATGCTTGTAATAGTCACTTAAGGACCTTATGGAGCAGCCACCATTCAATCATTGCTGATCATCACACTGGGAAAAAAAGAAAAAAAGAGCCCTGAAAGATCTTGCATCTACAATTAAGGGCTCTAGCCCAGAAGTCACAAATCCAATCACAAAGAGGCTGGGAAGTTAGTTGTCTATCTGTCTCAGAGAGAAGAAACCAGCTATTGGTGAACAGTGCAGGTATGTTACTGTATAAGTAATAATTTTGTTACTGAACTGCTAACAGATTTAATCAGCCATTTATTTGTTCAGTAATCAAATATTTATTGAATGGCTGCTATGTGAAAGTTTCTGTACGAGACAGTAGAAGTAAAAAGTGAGTAAAATACATTTCATCCCTCCTCTCTAGAATCTCAGATTCTAGTAGAGGCCTCTTGGCAAGTAATTCTATATAAGGGATCAGTAGATTAGCACTCACAGGCCATATCTAGCCTGCAGCCTGTTTTTATATGGCCCTTATAAAAATAATTTGCTCTCCATCCATGTTGTTACAAATGACAGGATTTCATTCTTTTTTATGACTGTATAATATTCCATGGTTTATATATACCACATCTTCTTCATCCATTGATCTATCAGTAGACACTTGGGCTTCTTCCATAATTTGGCTATTACAAATAATGCTGCAATAAACATAACAGTGCATATATACCTTTGAATTAGTGTTTTTGTATTTTGGGGGTAGATACCCAACAGTGCAATTACTAGATCACAGGATACTTCTATTTTTAATTTGTTGAGGAATCTCCATACTGTTTCCCATAGTGGCTGCACCAACTTGCATTTCCACCAACAGTGTAAAAGGATTCCTTCTTCTACACATCCTTGCCAGCATTTGTTGTTTCTTGTGTTCTTAATTTTAGCCATTCTGACAAGTGTAAGGTGGTACCTTATTATGGTTTTGATTTCCATTTCCCTGATATTGAGTGAGGTTGAGCATCTTTCCATGTGTCTGTTGGCCATATGTATATCTTCTTTAGGAAATGTCTGTTCATGTCTTCTCCCTAGTTTTAAATCAGATTATTTGTTTTTGGGTGTTGAGTTGTATAAGTTCTTTATATGTTTTGGATATTAAACCTTTATCAAATATAACATTTGAAAATATCTTCTCCCATTTAGTAGTTTTTCTTTTTGTTGGTTGTTTCCTTCACTGTGCAGAAGTTTTTTATACTGATATAGTCCCAATAGCTTATTTTTCCTTTTGTTTCCCTTACCTCGGGAGACATATATAGAAGGATATTGCAGTGATCAATGTCAGAAATTGCTGCTTGTGCTTTCTTCTAGGCTTTTTATGGTTTCAGATCTCACATGAAGTCTTTAATTTATTTCAAGTTTAATTGTGTATGTCATTTAAGAAAGTGGTCCAGTTTCATTTTTTTGGATGTAACTGTCCGATTTTCCCAACACCATTTCTTGAAGAGACTGCCTTTTTCCCATTGCATATTCTTGCCTCTTTGTCAAAGATTAATTGACCATATAGTTGTGGGTTTATTTCTGGACTTTCTATTCTGTTCCATTGACCTATATGTCTGTTTTTACTGTACCATAACGTTTTGATTATTACAACTGTGTAATATATGAAGTTTGGAATTGTGATACCTCCAGTTCTATTTTGGAATAGATCCCTATTGGAAAAGACACCTATTGAGGTCTTTTTTGGTTCCATACAAATTTTAGGATTATTCTGGTTCTGTGAAAAATCCTCTTGGTATTTTTTTTTAAGATTTTGTTTATTCATTTGAGAGGAGAGACAGAGACATAGACAAGGCACAAGCAGAGGGAGAGGGAGTAGCAGACTCCCCTCTAAGCTGGGAGCCCATGAGGCTCCATCCCAAGACCTGGAGATCATGACCTGAGCCAAAGGCAGACATTTAACCATCTGAGCCACCCAAGCACCCCTCCCTCCTCTTGGTATTGTGACATCGATTACATTAAATCTGTAGTTTCCTTTGGATAGTATAGACATTTTAACAATATTTGTTCTCCAATCAATGAGCATGGAATGTCTTTCCATTTCTTTGTGTCATCTTCAGTTTCTTTCATTAATGTTTTAATGTTTTCAGAATTCAGGTCTTTCACCTCTTTGGTTAAGTTTATTCCTAGGTATTTTATTGTTTTTGCTGAAATTGCAAATGGGGTTGTTTTCTTAATTTCTATTTCTGATGCTTCATTATTAGTGTATAGAAATGGAATAGATTTCTGTACATTGATTTGTATCCTGCAACTTTACTGACTTCATTTATCAGTTCTAGTAGTTTTTTGATGGAGTCTTTACAGTTTTCTGTTTATTGTATCATGTCATCTGCAAATACTGAAAGTTTTACTTCTTTCTTAGTAATTTGGATGCCTTTTAGTTTTTTGTTTTCTGATTACTGTGAATAGGACTGCCAGTACTCTGTTGAATAAAAGTGACAAGAATGGAATCCTTGTCTTGTTCCTGACCTTAGGGGAAAGCTCTCAGTTTTTACCATTTGAGGATGATGTTAGTTGCGGGTTTTTATATATTGCCTTTGTTATGTTGGGGTATATTCCCTTTAACCCACTTTATTGAGGGCTTTTTATTATGAATGGAGGTTGTACTTTGTCAAATGCTTTTTCTATATCTACTGAAATGATCATATGATTTTTATACGTTCTTATTGATAGGATGTATCATGTTGATTCATTTGCAAATATTGAACCACTCTTGCTGACCTAATACAACATTTCTGTGGAAATATAACTCTTTTCCTGTGTTGTTTGAATGGTGGTTTTTATTGGTATTTTGAGTGATCTTATTACTGGCATTGGAGACATTCAGTGATACAGTGATATCACATTCAGTGATACTATCCCAAGATAGTCAGACTCCTAAAACGTGTATATGCAGATGTTAAGTCATGATTTGTTAGGAACAGGAAGTAAAACAGCCGTGAATATATCTGAATATCTCTGTGTCTTCAGAGAAATAAGAGAAAATCAAAATCAATGAATGGAAATACACATAAAAGTAGATTTTTAAAATTTTCTGTTCTGTGGACTGGACTACTGTATTACAGAATATAATTTTAGATATTTCTGAAACCAAATAAGAGGCTGTGGTTAAAAGTATATAGAGTTCGAAGACTATATGTAGATTCCCTGAGATGAATGAGACACCTGAGATACAAGGACAACTGAGAATCACTCCAAATACTCAAGTTTGGAATGAAAAAGAGGGTATTCCGGTTCAGTTTTAGAGAAATAGGATTGTATAAAATAAATCTGGTTTATTCTAAAACAGTTTTAGAAGAAAAGCATCCGCAATACGTAACTTCTATAACATGAGAGAAAAGATGCCTTAAACTTATACTTGATACAGTCTTGTACTCACCATTAGAGCTCGATTCCATTTGATCCCCACTTTTTTTTCTTCCATGTTAGATTATAGACTTCACCAGATTCTACACCAATTTTAGGATCCACTTAAGTTATTCTGATATGTAGAATGTAGATTGTTGGTGCCACAAACACCTAACAACAGTCTCTGGAACTCTAGTCTTGGTCAAGGTCATATTCTTTCCTGTTGAGTCATTTACAGGAATCAAATTTTTATAGATTTGGAGAAAACCCTCCTTCAGAACTGGTGCTTCAGAGATTGAATCCTTAAATGTTACTCTCAACTATTTTATAAACACTGGAGATAATTTTTGAACAATGGGCAAACATATTTTTCCAAGTGACTCCTGGGGTTCTTTCTAGTGTTAAGACTGATTATGACAGATGACAGATGTGGCTCAGATCTGTGGATTTGAGTAACTAATCAGATCCTGAGCTTGTATACTGAATAGCCTGTGGTATCCACTGAGTATTGTTTACTTATAGGTCAGGTTGGCATAGTATTTTACCAACTTCCTATTTATTTTAGGGCTGGCAGAGTACTCTAAATACACTGAATGCGCTAGTGTTTACTATGGATTTTGTATGATCCATTTCTCATGGCTGTTGACTACTGTTATATATAATTCTGAGATTATCATTTAAAACCATTTTTCCTTATGTAGCCATTTTGTTGTTAATTTCCATAAAGTGAACTGCCCTACAGCTTATCCACTACAAATGTATGATGATAATAGGGTCATATGCCTGACTTCCCTTTCTACTGTAACTAAAATAATCCAGTTTAAGTATATATTATCCACTGATACTTCTTTTATTTATTTATTTTTTTAAAGATTTTATATATTTGTTTGAGAGAGAGACAGAGTGAGAGTGCATGAGAGGGGAGGTCAGAGGGAGAAGCAGACTTCCCATGGAGCTGGGAGCCCAGTATGGGACTCAGTCCCAGGACTCTGGAATCATGGCCCAAGCTGAAGGCAGTCGCTTAACCAACTGAGCCACCGAGGTACCCCGATTCTTCTTTTAACATGCATTCTTTGACCCTTTCAGATCTCTGATTTCTACATTATATAAGTTTAACTTTCTTGTTGGTAATTGTGAACTTCTTTTGATTAATGCTAGTTACAAATGTAATTTTCACATAACTGGATATTATAACTATAATTTGGAATTAGCCAGTAATCCCACCATTATGTTGGAAATTTAATACCTTAAAAGAATAAGTTGTTAATTATTTTATCATCAAAATATTTTGTTCATGGAGATGAATGCTACATAGACTGAAGAAAATGACCTTCTTAGACATATATATAGAAAAATAATGTTTAATATTCTCTCTCATCTATTCTTGATGTATACCTTTTCTGTCTTCATTTTGAGTGATCCACTAAAATACATTTCCAGGTTAACATCATTAAACTTTTTAAAACAAAGTTGAAGTGATCATGCGTCTGAAGTTTTCATTACCACTTATGCCCCTTCTAATTTATAACATGCTGACTTGGAATTTCAGCAGAACTGTGAATAGTTTGACTCTATCAACATTCTTAAAACCACTGCCTTTGTGTGTCACAAACATTTTGGGTATTGGGTTTGGCCTAGCCTCATTCAGCCTATCTTAAGTCAGAGATTTTTCAGATGTTTTAGAGGGTAATAGTAGCGTTGGCAATAATAACAGCCTCTCAAGAGATTGTTGGAGTTAGAGAAGTATAGTCAGTGTGCTAGTATAAGCTAAAGAGAGTGAAGCTTCATAGAATTTTCTTGGCTAGTGAGTGAGTACGGAAAATACACAATCTTCTATGTGCCTGAAATTCTCAAGTCAGAGTGGCACTCCCTGCCCATTCATTGCATCCCCATCTCAGTTATAGTTGTGAACACTCTCTTACCTATTAAAAACTTGTCTTTGCTTATTTTCCTTAGTGTCCAGATCCTGAAGGTAGTTAATTTAATAAACCTTGTTGTCATGTTAGTAAATACTACTTTATGTCTAGTAGATCTTTTAGAATTATTAAAATAAAGTCAAAATAGAAAAAAAATCTCATTGCGTAAAGTTTAGAGTCAAATTAAAGGTGCAGTCTGCAGTCTGGAGGTATGGAATTAGGGGCAGGTGATTAATCTATCCCTCCATTAGAGCAGACAGATATCATATGCAGGCATACCCATTTTATTGTGCTGTGCTTTCTTGCACTTTGCAGATACTGAGTTTTTTTTACAAATTAAAGATTTGTAGCAACCATGAGTTGAGCAATTCTATTGGTGCTATTTTTCCAATAGCATTTTCTCACTTTTCTGCATCTTTATCACATTTTGGTAAATCTTGCAACCTTTGTTGTTGTATTTGTTATGGTAATCAGTGATTACAACTCATTGAAAGCTTACATGATGGTTAGCATTCCTTAGCAATAAGGTATTTTTTAATTAAGGTACATACATTACTTTTTAGACATAATGGATTGCACACTTAGTAGACTACAGTATAGTGTAAACATAATTTTTATATGCATTGAGAGACCAAAAAATTCATTTGACTCACCTTATTGAGATATTTGCTTTATTTCCCTTGTCTGCAACCAAACCTGCAATATATCTGAGGTGGGTCTGTTCCAAATTTATGAGTAAGTTGTGGTCCAGCTGAGGCATTTATATCATGTAATGCCACAGATTTATTAAAATCGTAATTCTTCAATAAAATCAGTATATATGGAAATTCACTGTATTCTGTATTAGTTATAAGATGTCATACACAGATATCTTCAAAAATGATCCAGGAAGGGCGCCTGGGTAGCTCAGTGGGTTAAAGCCTCTGCCTTCAGCTCGGGTCATGGTCCCGGGGTCCTGGGATCGAGCCCCACATCGGGCTCTTTGCTTGTCAGGGAGCCTGCTTCCTCCTCTCTCTCTCTCTCTGCCTGCCTCTCTGCCTACTTGTGATCTCTCTCTGTCAAATAAATAAATAAAAACCTTTAAAAAAAAAAAAAAAGATCCAGGAATGTTGAGTCATGAGAGAAGAAGTTTAATTTGGATAAATAAATATTTTTTTCTTAAAAAAGTGTGATTCTTTAGTTTCCTAAACGAAATTTCAAGTTATATGTTTGGAACCTGATATTTCATTAGTGGCTAAATAAGTGTTTATTGGAAAATGAACTCATTAATTTTCTCATTAACTTTATTCAATAGCAAACCTAACATAGAAATTGTGGTAATATAAGTGCAATATTTTGCCATGTCTGATAATGCTTTTAAAAAAAAATGTGTAGCATCAGATTTTTTTCTTTTTTTTTAAAGATTTTATTTATTTATTTGACAGAGAGAGAGACATCACAAGCAGGCAGGCAGATAGAGAGGGGGAAGCAGGCTCCCTGCCGAGCAGAGAGCCCAATGTGGGTGGGGCTCAATTCCAGGACCCTGAGCTCATGACCTGAGCTGAAGGCAGAGGCTTAACCCTCTGAGCCACCCAGGCGCCCCAATGTGGCATCAGATTTTGAACCTAGAGTTTTCTCGGCTTAAAACCTTTTGTATTGGGCCTCAATTTAAAGACTAATTACACTTAAAATAGACTTTTTAGTTTCATTCTTAAAGTCTTTACATGATCTGGCAGAATGATAAATATATATGCAGTTCTTTTGCTAATTTGTGGATCTTTAAGAAATAACTTTAAGAGATTATGAAGTAATGAAAAATGCAAAATAAAACAATCAAAATTATATAACATGATTGCAACTATGTAAATTTACAACTATTTAAACATTGAAAATATTAGAATAAAATGTACTAAATGCTATATTGAGGTGCTAATATTAGGGCTTTTTTTTCTTCTAGATTCCAATATTTCTGTAATACTGTTGTTACTTTTATGATGAGAAGAATAAATATGTTTTTATCAAACGCAATATAGGAAGCTAAGATAAATATAGAAAAGCATTTGCTGGTTCTAATTATGGCAAATGTTTCAAAGTCACTTATATTAACTAAAATGATAATTCATGTACCCAAAGGACTGTACTTTCTTTAGATTATATTTCAGGATAAGAAACAGCTCACAATGTCAGGGTGTTAGCAATTTTCAATATTAATATCAAATAAGTTTGGGTTGTTTTTTTTTTTAAAGATTTTATTTATTTATTTATTTATTTGAGAGAGAGAGAGAGAGAGAGAGAGAGAGCATGAGAAGAAGGAGGGTCAGAGGGAGAAGCAGACACCCTCCCAAGCAAGGAGCCTGATGGAGGACTCGATCCCAGGACTCCAGGATAATGGCCCGAGTCGAAAGCAGTTGCTTAGCCAACTGAGTCACCCAGGTGCCCTCAAATAAGTTTTAATATAAAAGGTGTTAAATAAATGTTTATTTATTGTCTCCTTCAAACCCCCATTCTTCTAAACACCTTGAATAAAAACTCCTCTAGTTTGTCATTTCAAATTGTTATATCCCTGGCATTTACAGTAATTTCTGGACATAGTTGGAGCCTAATAAGTATATGTTGAATGAGTAAATAAATAACATGAGAAAGACATGCAATTTACTCCTAATTAATTAGGTACAGATATTTCCAGTGTAAATTACTCTAAATTACTCATGTTCCATTCCCTCACCATTTCACTTGGTTTAAGCTATAAAACCAGAGGAATATGAAACTTCTGACAAGGATTAAAGATGCCTTGAACTATAGAGCATATAGCAACTTGGAGCCAAGCAAGATCAACCTCAGTAAGAAGATATATCCCCATCACTCATAGGAAAAGATGTGGCTCTAAGGAAGAATGAGGTACAATAGGTAGGACAGACAAGTGATAGGTATATCCCATAATCCTTGTCTGCTTTCCTTAAAAGGACCTTGTATTGCAACACAGTCCAAGGCAGCCCCCATTCACCGGGCTTCCCAATGGTTCTGTGCATGCTTAGATGACCTGATGTAACCTACTTTGAGTCTACCCCAGAATCATAATTTTAATCCTTTTGTTTCTTCTACATAGTGCCTATTGCAGTGTAATTCATAGTTTGTGGGTGAATTCCTGGTATGTTAGAACACAAACTATATAAAATATCAGCAGCTGCTCATTTTGAATGTGATTGTATGAGTTTTATTGGTAAATCATTAGTCTTGCTCCTGACCAATATACTCATTATTTCCTTCATTCACTTCAACATGATTCTGTTAAGTGATTTTTAAACTCTTTTGAAGGCACCTGGGTGGCTCAGTTGGTTAAGCATCTGCCTTCAGCTCAGGTCATGATCCCTGAGTCCTGGGATCGAGTCCCTCATCGGGCTCCCTGCTCAGTGGGGAGCCTGCTTCTCCCTCTGGGGTGCCTGGGTGGCTCATTGGGTTAAGCCTCTGCCTTCAGCTCAGGTCATGGTCTCAGGGTCCTGGGATGGAGCCCCACATCAGCCCCTCTGCTCAGCAGGGAGCCTGCTTCCCCCTCTCTTTCTGCCTGCCTCTCTGCCTACTTGTGATCTCTCTCTCTGTCAAATAAATAAATAAAATCTTTATAAATAAATAAATAGACTTTTTTGAATCTTTCTGCTTTAATTTATTATGTAGTCTCATTCTTGTTTGTTGTGTCTTTCATCCTTTTCCTTTTGAGAAAATATTTCACACTTCATATGCAAAATCAAAGGCTTTTCTCATGAATCCTTTGGACTCTGAGACCCCATAATTTTCTTTCTTTGGCCCTAGACCTCAATAATCTTAAGCTAAAACTCCTCTCTCCAGAAATATTTGAATGTTTATGTAATCGCATCGCATCTCTTACTTTGAGTTCTGAGTTTTCCAGTTCTTGTCATTCAGTGTCTCCTATGGTATCTTCCTTCTAGAACATGTTTCTATCTCTCTAGTCATGCTTTTTTCAGTTCTATTCCTTTTGGCTCTGATGGGTTCTGTTAAACTCCTCAGGTCTCTACCATTTGCCCAGGACCACCAGCATTACATTCTAGATTATTCTTCATTTCAAATGGTTGTTTCTCATTATTTTTTGACCCTTTTATATCTTCTCTGAGTGACTTTAACGTATTCACTTATTTATTCAGTCATTCAACAGATTTTTTTAAAGATTTTTTTTTTTTTTTATTAGAGATATAGAGAGCACAGGTAGGCAGAACAGCAGGCAAAGGGGCAGGGAAAAGCAGACTCTCCCCTGAGTGGGGAGCCCGCTGCTGGGCTGGATCCTGGAATCATGACCTGAGCCGAAGGCAGCTGCTTAACCAACTGAGCTACCCAGACATCCCCAACAGATATTCTTTGAGTCACTACTATGTACCAGAGCTATTCTAGGTTTAGGATAAATTGTAAACAAACATGATCCAAACCCTTGGGGAATTTTCTATCCAGTTGAAGCATAAAACATTTA
This sequence comes from Taxidea taxus jeffersonii, assembly GCA_003697995.1. Lineage (NCBI taxonomy): Eukaryota > Metazoa > Chordata > Mammalia > Carnivora > Mustelidae > Taxidea > Taxidea taxus. The sequence continues at coordinate 17,555 of RCUC01142718.1, forward strand.
TCTCACACATCTAAAACTGTTACACTTCCATTACTGAATTTGCATGTGAATTTCAGGGGAAGGAACTTTTTATTACAAAACTCTCTGTACATTTGCAACCCAAAAAGGAATAAAATAATCTTACCTTTTTGCTGGTAGCTTTCACACAATTTCAAGACCATTTGGCATGTTTCTGACAAAATGAGTCGGTTATCCTCTATATTAATATCTTGTTAATAATTAAAACCACTATTTATGAGGCATTGTGCTTCTTTCCCATTATTGGCATTATATCATATGATCCTCATAACAAACATATGAGGAAACAAGCCCAAAGAAGGTAAGTCATTTGCCTAAAGTTATTAAGATAGTAAGAAAGTGAGATTTCAAATCCAACTCCATTTGTTCCACAAACTTGAGCTCTGTTACCTCTCCTCTTTGCTGGTTTCCATTGCTAGTGAAATTAATCAAAAGTCAAACGTGTAAAATTTGTGTTCCCTTTTCTCTTACTAACCATCCAATATTTCTGCTTTATAAAATGTTTGGGAATCTTGGTTTCAAAAATCAAGATATAACTATATTCACAAAGCCACTTTTGGGTTGGTTGGTTCTGATTATAAAAGAGATTGTGACTTTTGGGAGACTGGAAAATATTTACTATTAAATAGAAAATGTTTTTTGAAAAGACTGTATATTAGTATTAATATATGATTTTAAATCATAACCTCTGCTTAATTGAGAGTCACCAAACATAACTTTCTTTGTTGCAAATGAAATTTTTTAAAATGGAAAGATGAGAAGATTAAAAACACCATATATGATTTCATCTGAGCTATTTTATGTATATTTTTCATTTTTTTAACATTTGCTTAACATAATTCATGCAAAAATAAGAAATAGAGCATCCCAATAAAGGCTCTATGTTTCACCCTGCCCCTATTGAAATTTCAAGTTCCCTTTTTATCCATTGTTTATATCATTTAGAAAATATTTTTGTATCCTTCACATTTTCACTACCAGGAGACTTTTCCTCCTAGATAGATTATCCATCCCTCCCCTCCCCACCCCCACCAAAGGAAAACCTGGAATAGAAATACTATTAAATAAAATCTCTCCTATTTTGTTTCTTTGCAATTTAATACTTAGTTTTATGTTTTAGAATATAGATTTATGTAGTATTTAAAAGCATTGGACTGGAAATTAAAAAAGATCTCTGCCATCCTCTACCATTAATACTGGGCAAATTACTTAATCTTTTGCATGCTTTTGGTCTCATAGGGGATGTCACCAATTCACTGTGACATACCTAACTAGGAGCTTCGCCTTTTAGGTTGGGATTATAAAATGTACCCAACTAGAATTTAATTCAAAGGATAAGAACATATAATACAAAAGGTAATGTATTTTATAATAGCCATTGAAAAAAATAAAACAATTTTGACACAGATCTAAGGTAATACCTACCCTTATTTTCTTCCTCATAAAATAGAGTTTAAAGATACATAGATATTTCAGTACAATGTTTGCTGACTTTCAAGTCAGTTTTTCAGTATGTATTTTTCATCATTGCTACATTGATCTTTCATTGGAAATTTGGGTCTATCGAAATCCTTGTCTCACATGAAAAACAATATCTTTAATAGATTTTGCTTTTCTTTTTAGGACCAAGTAATTAAATCTTCGATACGCAAATATCATATACTTTAAGATCAATTCACATTAATCCTATATTGGCTCATCTTTTTTTAAAAAAATTGTCTTTGCTTTAAAAAATACATCACCATGAATTCTTTGGAAGACAGCCATTATGTAAATACAGGATATCTTATTACTATTTATAAAATATTTTTGCCATTTCTTTTAATGGTGGCTGGTTCTTCTTCCTGGGGCTATTTTCCCCCATTCTTAAGCAATCCATTCCCCATCCCCTACGTCGATCCCCAACTAATATTTCCTTTTTGCCATCATTTTTCCTTATTTATTTGGTTGAAATTGATGCTATTAGTGACAATGCGTTTTTAAAGAGTTGTATTAAGTATTTTTGATTGTCTTTACATTTGTCCCTTACTTTTTTTTCTAATATATTTCTGTCTTTTTTCAAATTATTGGCTTCCATTTTATGGAATATGAAAGACATTTTATAACTATAAGCCAATACTTTGAGAAGAGTTAACAGTGCTTTTATCACTACCCATGGTATGGAATGAGACAGGCGAAGAAAAACCAAGGATTAAGTTGATTGAAGCTGATAAGAGGTTACAGTAAATGAGGGTCTCAGCAAACACAGAGCTTCAATCAGAACATGAACTACTCTAGAAAGGAGAATATAAATTCTTAAACAATAGAAGGTGGAGTCTAATCTGAAGTCAGAGGGAGCTCCTGATAGTGGAAGTGAGTAGATTCCAACTATGGAAATAGAAATTGGCACAAAAGGGGTCAGTAGGAGGGAGGAGAAGGAAACACTAGTCTGGATGACCCAGAGGTAGTATCTGCTGTGCCGTGTAGATGTATTTTTCTGTGTAAGCAACACAGCAGGTCATGACCACTGAAACAAGGGCAGAGTTGAGCAACACTGCCTGCCTAGGTTTAGGGCAATCCGCTTGAGTGTGAGGAAACAGGGAATGGCAGGTTTGTTGGCAGGTGCTTTAAAGCAAGGTTTTCCACATCATTATCATTATTATTACAGTAATTTTGTTGATTATCTAGAGAGGCAAATCTAAATCTCATATTTTGGATCACAGCATTTTCTAGCATTCAGTTCAAGAGAAACTTTGTTCTTCTCATATTACCTGAGGCCTTTGAAATTTTTGCAAGAATCCTTGGGCAGTAGAACAATTACAAGGGTTTTTTAGAGCTTTTTGTCTATAGTCAATTAGTCTTTATTTAGCTAGGAAGCCCCCAAATTTTCTTTTTCAAAGGTGACAGTGGATCATCCATACAGCGATGTTGAAGGAATTTACAAATACTGATATAAGTGTCCATAGTCCCTTATCTGTAATTCAGAGCTTCAGAAAGGGAAACCCACCACACACACCTTTTTCAATAAGAAAAAATTAAGTAAAAGTATTTTTAGTTCAGGCAACAAATTCAAACTTTAACTTATTTGGTGGCAAATTCAGAGCTGAATTTTGTGAGGCTATTATTAGGCTTTATATTTCCCCTATGTGAATATTCCTGTATTTCACATGTGTTTGATTCACGGGTGCTGCTCCGGTCCCCTCTGGGAAGGTTATATCATAGATAGTATAAATATATAGTATATATGTTTCTTTACTTTAAATTTCTAGAATTAAAAACAATACATGTATATCAATTCCGAAATTTTGCTGGCCCCAAGGATTTTGGTGACAGATATTGTGACCACTGGTAGCTTTAATCAGATGACCTTGTAATCACATATTAAGTAACTGTTAACTAAGATGAGCCTCATCATCTTGAAGAAACTAATATAGGTAGTCTTTAATCTGTATATCTGTTTTCTCAGCATCTATCACAAAAATGCTGTTTTACATGGTGATTATGGTTGGTGACATTATGTCCCTTTAACCAATCCATAGTATATGTAAGACATGATATGAACAGTTCTGTGGATCTTATGGCAATGTTTCTATGAAAATATTTTTATAATGTACGTATCTCCTTTACCCTAGCCTGGCCCATCCTCAAACATGAAAACAGCTGTACTGCAGTATTCACATGATTTTTGAGGCTCATTTATCCCATCATACAATGAGAGTGAGAATTCCAACAGGCTGAGTCCATTGCTAAAGTCTCCTTTAACTGACGGGATGCAGGCTGAGGTGAATTGTTTGTTTGGTTTTGCTTCTCATAGCTTCACTGTTGTTTGCATTCTTTTCTTCTGTAGACTCTAGGAACTGCCCTATCTAAATCTTTTTCATTTATACCGTCTATAATTCTATTTTTTGGAAATAATGGGACTAGGTTCCCTTCTTTCTTATCTACCTCTCACTTTATCTTTAAGTTTGAATTATCCACTTAACTCTTCTCCATGTCTCTCAATTTTCCTTTCATAAGGATGGCTGATAGTTTTTACTCAAAAACACATGATAGATGATGAGAGCTATTAAGTGACTGAGACTGGATAGAAAGAATATTGAAGTACTACTTCCAAGAAGTTAGAAAAGCTGGAAGCATGACTTCTTGTCTACCATGACCTTTTGTTTTCCTGAAGATTATTAGTTTATAAAACATTCAGTTTCCTAAGGGATTCTTTTCCTGTAATGATCTTTAAATTTCACTCTACGCTACCCACATACAAACAATGCACACATTGGTAGATTGCTTTTAAACAAATATCCTAGAAACCATCCATGCAAACAAATATCTTTTCTTAGAAAGTAATTACATGGAAGGCTATGCAGTTACTTCAGTGCTGTTGGTTTGCTTAACTACTTTTGGAAGTCCTTAGGTTGTCTTCACAGTCTGTGCCATTATTTTGAATGTTATCTGTATTATTAGTCACTTTTTGAGAGTTAATTTAGAATTTACAGACAACTATCTTTCTGAGTAATGTCTACTGAGGAAGGTTTTGTGTTTTGTTTGTTTTGTTCTTGGTCAAAAGCAAGTTAAAGCTTAAAAGCAAATTTTGGGGGGTCTTTTAAATTGATTCATTCTTACATTAGTTCTAGAACAAGAGTTTCAAAGCTATTTGGAACAAGTGTAGCTCTATAATCCTATACTTGAATGGAGCAGCATTTATTTGGGTAAATAGATTATTGTATGTTGATTTAAAATATAATACTCATTATTCTTAGGATTATTATTATACAAATGTATTTAAAATTTAGATATAGAGGCACCTGGGTTGCTCAATCATTAAGTGTCTGCCTTTGGCTCAGGTCATGATCCCAGCATCCTGGAATCGAGCCCCATATCAAGCTCCCTGTTTAGCAGGAAGCCTGCTTCTCCCTCTCCAGCTCCCCCATGCTTGTGTTCTCTCTCCCACTACCTCTCTCTGTCATAAATAAATAAAATCTTTAAATAAATTTTCTAAATAAATGAATAAAATTGATATATAGACACATGTGGAATCTTTGGGAAATTGCAGCTATGAGAATTCAGATACAAAAGAAAGGTTTCTTGAAAACTTAGCATGTTTCAATCATTCTTTCATTGTTTTGAGCTGATTAATTTATCTGGAAGAGCAGAAGAGACTTATCTGCAATAACATTTTTATAAGTTCTGTTTATGAAGTACCAACAAAATAACAGGTAATTATTGGGTATTCATTATCCTATTTAATATTACTAACAATTCTTAGAGATGCTTGTTCTCGTTTAAAGATGGAGGAAAGTGAGGTCCAGAAAACTGAAGGCAACCATGCCTTTGATCACCTGGCTGATAAGTAGCTAAGCCTTCTGAGCTTCTAACTTTTTTTTGAAACTGCTCTAAATTCTTTGAACCATGCCTACTGCTATGGGCATGATCCTTTGACCCATTGGAAGTGTATTCTGCTATTTATATGATACAGATACAGTGCCAAGAGATTAATTGCCGTTTTCATTGTTTGTGTTTTAATGGCAGACTTCTTCAGTATGGTATATTGGAACTCTCCAAATTGCTTACCTTGGCCCAAATGACCCCACATGATCTTTTTAAAGATTTTATTTATTTATTTGACAGAGAGAGACACAGCTAGAGAGGGAACTGAAGCAGGGGGAGTAAGAAAGGGAGAAGCAGGCTTCCCTCGGAGCAGGGAGCCCAAAGCAGGACTTGATCCCAGAACCCGAGGACCATAACCCAAGTGGAAGGCAGACGCTTAACCTCCTGAACCACCCAGGTTCCCCAACCCTACATGACTGATTTGACTTCTATCTCTCCACCCCCGTGGGTAATCCAGATTAACCTATCTCTTTACACACCAAATTTATTTCTTCTTTAAGACATTTACACAACTTGTTTCTTCTGCTTAGAATGTTCTTGCCTTCAGTCGTTCCATGGCTGATTCTTGCTAGTTAGGTCTCAGCTTAAATATTAACTACTCGGGAAAGTCTTCCCCAGCCACCAACAAAGCTGAAGAAATCACTCATCGTCACATCACCTTGTGTTAATTCTGTTTATGGCACCTACTACTATCCAGGATTTTCCTGTTTACAGGTTTATTGTCTCTCTTACCAGTAGATTATAAGCTCCATGACAGCAGAACCTTGAAACAACCTGGCCGAGAAATTGCTGTAGGAGTAAATGAATAAATTGGGTCAAGAAAATTGCATAACAGATTATTCAGATTAAAGAAGACTAGGAATAATAAATATTTAGGGATATTTGGAACAGTGGTTCTCAAAGCTTGCTAAACTAGCCACCACCAGCAGCATCACCAGGGAATATGTTAGAAATGTAATTTCAAGGACTTTCTCATGACCTGTTGAATCAGAAACTATAGAGGTGGGGCTTTGTGGCCTGTTTTAAACTCTCTAGGTAGTACAGAACTATTGAATTAGACATTTCTTTTTACCAATCACTTGTCAGAATTATCGATTTTGTTTTGTCTTTAAGCCAGATTGCCATATTTAAAATGTATTTTTCTCTGCATGATTTTGTTAGCCATGCATTTTAGCCATGTATTTTTTAAAATTTTTAAATTTAAATTTAAATTTTAAAAAATTTTTAAATTTTTTAAATTTTTACACATGTAGAAATTTCAAAAATGTACAACCCTAATGAGAATCAGTATAGCTAATTCAGTGAATTGAGGACATAATTTAATCTACTTAAGTATCATACGACTTGGTTTCCAAAAGTAATTTTTTTTCCAAAAGTATTTTTTGAATTAAATTTTCCTAGTTTCTAAAGAAGTTTGGAATTTCCTTGAATCTGCTTTGAGACCAACTGCAACAAAGAGTAATTAATTAAATTTTTAGTAAGTTGTAGACAGATCTTGATCAAAGACGTACATTGGCATTCTAATGATTAGTATAGTCTAGTATCTCCTGTAGATCGTTAGAAAGAAAATTCAACACAGAGCCCTATTTGAAACCCACTGCTGTAAAACGAAGGTTTACTCAGAAACTTTTAAAGTATTTTCAAAATCCCACTTGTATTTTATCTCTTGAAATATTAATTTATACTGTCATTTTCATATGTACCCTTTTATGTAGTATTTAACTCCCTTCAGTGGTATGAGTACATAATAAGTGGTTCAAAAAAAGAATGAGCCCAAAATGGCATCTGCATTGATATTTTGACATACTGATGTTTTTCCTATCAGGCACAGTAACAAAGCCTTAACTTTTTTGATCTATAAGAGAATACTGTGAAAACTAGCATGTTTAATTTTCTGAAACTCTAAACATTTTTGAGGAAGAAGAAATACAACTTATGGAAGGCTAGTCACAAACCAGTTATATACAGGTATTAGAGCTAATACTTCTAATAGCTATAGAACCTGCTATTCAGAAAGTAAGATAAATGAGTTGATTCAAGTTTATGGGTACTATGCCACAGAAACAGGATTCAAAGCCAGGTGTGTCTGATTCCAAAGCAGTGCTTTTCTACCACACAGTGCTGCCTTATAACACTAGTGTATAAAAAAACGAGGTGAATCATCTTAAATCATTATTGGAAGCTAGCAGGGTATAAGTAATAAATAAGTAAATAAAATTATGGCAAGTGATTGCTCTTTACTCATTAAATGTAGTTAAAAGGTTGACATTACTGCCAGTACATGCCTAATCACTTGAAAATGTTAGATCACAATTAAGAAATCCAGGTTCAGCAACTCTTTTTAACAGGTAGAAAAAATGTTGTTTGTCATAGAAATGTTCATTTTCAAATTCCTAAAAGAACATAGTGAGTATTAAGATAACACTTTAGGGGCACCTGGGTGGCTCAGTAGGTTAAGCCTCTGCCTTCCGGTCAGGTCATGATCTCAGGGTCCTGGGATCGAACCCCCCCTCCACCCCCCCTCCCCCACCCCATTGGGCTCTCTGCTCAGCCCCTCTCCCTCTGCCTCTCTACCTACTTGTGATCTCTCTCTGTCAAATAAATAAAATCTTTAAAAAAAACAAAAATGATAACACTTTAAAGTAAATATTTGAAAGTGAACAAGTTTCCCTTGTTCTGTTAGTTTAGAAATTAAATTATTAATTTAATTAACTTAATTATTTCTATATTAGATCTTGAGGGGAATATAAAATTAAATGTAATTACTGGGAAATGATGTATAGTTGACTCCCTGTCATACCATATTTTGTTGGTTGCATAATACCTTTAACACATATACAATCTGTATTTAAGTAAAAGTATGCTTGATTTACTTACCACTAAAGTGCTATAGTAATATAGGGTGTATTTTAAAGAGATACTTTTATTTGAAGACTCATTTTCAGATGCTTAAATTTATTCCCCTCTTATACAAGGTGGAAACATTTAATTATTAGATTTAACATTTATTAAGTGTTTTGAGAGTGTGTGGTGTAGTATAAATACAAATTCCTTGAGTAATACATGTCTGTATGCATGATAGTCATTTTAAATTAATTCCATTACCACAAGTTCGGTTCTTTTTGGAGTGTTCTTGCTACCTTCAACAGACTTGAAAAAAAAATGTTCTGAATGAAGAAGCAGTTTTAGTCGTTGTTCAGTGTTTGCAGTGTTAAATGCTAATTGGAATCCCTGAGCTCTAATGCCACCTTAAATGGTCTTATTTGTAGGAGAGGGGAAATCGAGGTACTCTTTTCTTCTTAAAAGAGAATAGAGAAAAAAGTAATTGAAATACTGTAAGAGTTAAAAGAGCAATATTATCAATATTTAATTAACCCAGGACAAATCAGTTTAACATTTACACTTTTCCGTTTTCTTTGTTTCTTTGATATGCTTTTGACTGTTTAAAAGCAAATTACAAGAGAGCAGAGAAAGAAAAGGAAATACTGCAGACAGACTATAAACATTTAACCTAGTAATTTGTTAGGAGTTCTGAAAAAATTTGAGGGATAAGTTGCTGAAATAACAGAGCTATAGAATTATAAAGTATTGTTCTTATTTTAGAGCAGTAGTTCTCCACTGCAAGTGATTTTGTCCCACAGGGCATATTTGACAGTGTTTGGAGATATTTTTGATTGCCCTCACCTGACAAAATCAGGATGTTGCTACTGGCAGCTAGTGGGTAGAGTTTAGGGAAGTTACTAAACATCAAACAGTGCACAGGAGAGCTCCCAGCAACAGTTTTTCCAGTTTAAAATGTCTGTAGTGTTAGGTTGAGAAACCCTGTCTTAGAGAGAGACACACACCCTCTTATTTCTAAAACAATTGAAATACAGGGAGATATGCAAGACTACACACCTACTAAATGAAATAGCCAAAACTTGAACTTGGATATCCTGACCCCAAGCTATTGTGCTTTCTCATTGTTCTTAAAATCAAAACCTTAGTTAATTTTGGAGAATTGTGGAGAACAAAAAGGAGCAAGAGAATTATCAGTCAAAACAGTGTCTACATTTCCATTTCTCTTAAATGTAATGTAATTAGGTTTATATTTTGTTTGGTTCAGATGTCTTGCTTATAAAATACCTAAAGTACCTTTTGTTTTGGAATTGGTAGCTTCAGTTTTTTTCTCCATTCAGAGTTAATCAATATGTATTCTCTGTGTTTATTCAGTTCCAAGTATCTAGCAAGGCATACCAAAAGGGCTTAAGAATTTGTAGATGTAATTCTAGTTTTCAGGGAAACTACAGGATAAAAGAAAATGAGACCTTTAAAATGTGGGAAAAATTATTCAAAATGTAAGTTGAACAAGAATAGAAACTGTCTTACATCTAAAATTGTTTTCAGGAAACCTCCTAAATGTCCAAGAATAGGAAATATTTGGGTATATGTAGTATTTAGATATAAAGGAATATTATATACTTACTTTAAATGATGTTTCTGATTAATTTGTTATCACAAAGATACATTCTTATATTAAGTGAAAAAAAAAGTTGCAAAATAGAAGATACAAGAATCAAAATTTATATAGCTTTTTTAATGAAAAGACATAGAAAAATACTGGCAGATAAAATATCTAGTGTATAGTATTACTTATAAATTCAGAGCAATACTACTATAGCATTCTATTTAATGCTGTAGATTATACTGATCCAGTCATTCATGTAGCAGATAATTCCTTAATGTCATCTGTGTTTCAAACACTGGGCTAGATTCTAGGGACAAGGCACTGAGCAAGAAAAGCACAAAACTTTTCCTTAAAGTGCTAATAGTCTTATCAGGGAAAACAGATAAGCAATAACCAATTGTGTTAAGTAGTAAAGAGGTCCAGTGGGAGTATAGAGCTGAAGCCCTGTGTTGTTTTAGTAAGGGTAAGCTAGGCCAAACTTGCTACCAAATTAAACCAGAAATCTCCAAAATTTATCATAAAAGGAATTTTTTTCTATTTAAGTAATGTCCAGTTTGTATCAGGTAGCCCTCAACTATCTTGCAGAAACATGTGGCTTTGCACTCTGGAAAACAGTTTGGAGGTATCCAATAATTGTATTATTAGGTATTCACCCAAAGAATGAGAAAATACTAATTTGAAGGGATACCTGTACCCTGATGTTTATAGCAGCAGTATCTGTGATAGCCAAAGTATGAAAACAGCCCAAATGTCCATTGACTGATGAATGGATGAAGAAAATGTGGTGTATGTATGCCGGAGAATATTTTGGCCATAAGAGTGAGTGAAATCTGGCCATTTGCAATGACACAGATGGAGCTAGAGAATATTCTGCTAAGTGAAATAAGTCAGTCAAAGGCAAATACTATATGATTTCACTCATGTGGGTTTTAAGAAACAAAACAAACTAGCATAGGGGGAAAAAAGAGAGAGAGAAGCAAACCAAGAAACAGACTCTTAAGTATAGAGAACAAACTGATGGTTCCCAGAGGGTAGGTGGATGAGGAGGATGGGTTAAGGGAATGGGGACTACGGAGGACACTTGTGATAAGCACCAGCTGTTATATGGAAGTGTTGAATCACAAAATTATACACGTGAAACTAATATTAAAAAAAATAATAAACATGGTTTTTTCAGTTGTCATGGCAGTGAAAGGGAGACCTGGAGAATCCCATTGGACATTTTTAAAGACCAATCCTGAGTAATTTATATCTTTTCCTCCACATCTTGCTGGCCAAAAATCATCCTCATTCCTCCAACCTAACTAGAAATGTTAGAAAATGCAGAAGAGCTACATTTGACTATTTGCTGAGCCCCAGCTCTGCCTCTGGTCTTTACCACAAGTTGGATAAGTCAGGAAAGACTTTCCTAGAAGCTGTGGCGTCTAAATTGAAACTGAAAATTAAGAAGCAGTTAGCTAGACTTGTAAAGAGATAGGTTATTTCAAGTAGACATAATTTTATGCCAGTGCCTAGAGTAGAGAGAAGGACGACTCTTCAAATACTAGCAATATAGTGTTTGAACATTGAATGTCGGGGGAGGCCAAAAAGGGACACAGTCATGAAGGACTTTACAAGCTGTTTTAAGGTATTTTATTCTAAAGGCAGTGAGAAGCCACTGCAAGGCTTAAAGCATGACAAAGTTTAACTGGAGTAATGTAACAAACTTTGCATTTTAGAAAGATCATTCTGGTTGCAGTGAAGAGTGTGGATTGAAGGAGAACAAAATTATAGGTAGGAGGCCAATTGAGAAACTCATCTCAGTCCAGTTAAGCAATGATGGTGAATTGTATATGGAAGGGGGAGACAGAAATAGATTGAGGGAATATTCAAGAGGTATAATTACTGGAGTTTATTGTTTGTTGGTGGGCAATAATGAGGAGTGGGTTATATAGAGGGGATGGGGAGTAATTGGTTCAGTTTGGAACATGTTGAGTTTGAGACATACAAGACATCAAAGTGTTTATGTCCAAACAAAAGAGTTGAATAAATACATGGGTATGGTGATCAGAAGAGAGATCTGAGCTAAAGATACAGATTCGGAATTTATCAGCATACAGATCATAACTGAAGTGGTAAGAGTAAGTGAGTTTGTATATTGCAAATGCATACTGTGAAAAGGGAAGCGGGCCTGTGGCAGAACCCTGCAGATAAGATTTAAGACAGAGGTTCTTACTGTCACAGTGCATCTGAAATGATGACTTTTCTGAAAACATGATATCTGGTTTCCACACTCTGGGGATTGTGATTCAGTTGGCCTCAGTATGTCCTATTTCAAAAGCTTCCTTGGTGATTTTAATGTACAGCCAAGATTGAGAACATGCATATAGGGTTAGCCAGAGAATGAAGAGCACTCAAAGGTGGCTAATAATCAGTGAGATAGGATAGAAACTCTCTGTTGTCTCCATGCCAAAGAAAAAAAATTTTGAAGAATGAGCCGAGTCAGAATTGCTGAGATGTGATGAAAAGTAATGATGAAAAAGTATCATTGGATTGACTTGAAGTATTGGTCATGGAAGCCTAATTGCTGTAATGATGAAGTGAGTGGAGAGAAAAGGAGACTTGGTATCAACCTTCTTTCATGGAGTTTGATTATAAAAGGGAAGAGGGAAAAAAGCATAGTAGCTAGAAAAAATTTGAGTTTGAAGAGGCTGCTTTTTATAATGGGAGAAACTTAAGCAAATTTAACTGCTAAGGGCTGTAGAGAGATGAACAAATTAGTATCAGAATGGATAAACAGGTAAAGGGAGTGAGATTAGTAAAGCACAGCACAGGAAGAAAAACACCTTTCTGTTTTAAGAGGAGGAGAGAATTGGAAATAGATCAGTTTTTTAACATTGGTGGTAGAAAGTTGAGGGAGTTGAAATATCATCTCATCTAAAGGAAGTTATTTTTTTCTGTTAACCAGCACTTCATCTGCTAGGAGTGAGGGAAGACATGGTAAAGACAGAGTTTTTGAGAAATTATTAATATTTGAGTTGATCACTGTGGAGGAATAGAGAGCTAAATAAGGAAAGCAGGTAGGATTACCCAGCATCATTGGGGCCCAAAGGATGCTGACCAAGGATTTATGGTGACCACTATCTGTAGAGTTTTATATTTTGTCATTGTTCTCTTGAAGCACTCAGGACCCAGGTACAATGGAAGAACAGAGGGGAGGGGAATTGAAAATATTGACAGGCAAGTGGTTGAAGTGATGAACGGTGCGAAAAAAGCAGAGTAGGAAAGGGACTAAAGAGAAAGGACAAAAGGTAGATAGAAAGGCTCTGAAGGTAAGCAGTTTTTTAAAACACACACCACCAACGTATATATGTAATTATAAACTATATGTATTTATCTCTATTCTAATATACTTTATTTAAGCTTATATCATCTTACACATCCTACCTTAGAACTTACCTCAAGAATCTATATATTGGGGAGGCCTGGGTGGCTCAGTGGGTTAAGCCTCTGCCTGCGGCTCATGTCATGATCTCAGGGTCCTGGGATGGAGCCCTGCATCTGGGCTCTCTGCTCAGCAGGGGGCCTGCTTCCCACTCTCTCTCTGCCTGCCTCTCTGCCCACTTGTGATTTCTCTCTCTCTGTCAAATAAATAAATAAAGTCTTAAAAAAAAAAAGAATCTATATATTGGATTGTAATTAGAAGAGACCGCTGGATATTTAGGAGGTCATAGTCAGAGTAAAATGTATTATTTTGAGAGTATAGCACTATGAATGTATTATTTTGAGGGTATAGCACTATGGGCATGTCTATGGAAATGGTTGATTGAATTACCAAGAAAAATCAAGAAATGGAAGATAAGTAAGGGGTCATTCATGTAGCCCACTGAAGTGATTCTGGTTGATTGCAGTATTTGGATAGGAGGGAAAACCTTTGAGCCAAGTGCCAGAAAATAAAGTATAAAAGACGTTTTTGAAGAGGAAGTTGCCCAATAGGTGACAGTAAGAAAGAGAGGTAAATATGGGAACCTGGAAAAAAGCATAGGTTTGTGCTCCCTGAGAGACTTTTTGTATAAAATACCAGGAGTAGACAATGAATACCAACAGACCTTTCTAACTCAAAAGTAATTATTCACATCTATTGTAGGTCTTACATTTAGGTAAACAAGTCCCTCATCTCCTGTTGATAACCCCAGGGAGGGATAAAGTGATTTGTACTCTAAGTTAATTGTTATAATGAAATCAGTGCTTGTTTTAAATCAGTATTAAGGAGTAGAAGTAAAAACTTAAAAGAATCGGAGAGAGTAATTTTAGAATCATTAGTTGAATGTCCTTATTTCCAGAAAATTGGAATTCATCTTATACTTTTGTTGATTCATAAATGCATTTATGTGATGGGTTTTTTTTAAAGGTTTTATTTATTTATTTGAGAAAGAGAGAGAATGAGAGAAAGCCAGCATGAGAGGGGGAAGGTCAGAGGGAGAAGCAGACCCCCTGCTGAGCAGGGAGCCTAACGCAGGCTCCATCCTGGAACTCCAGGATCATGACCTGAGTTGAAGGCAGTTGCTCATCCAACTGAGCCACCCAGGTGCCCTATGTGATGGTTTTTATAATGATATTATTTCATGTAGATTGAGGTCTAACTTAATGGAGAGAAAAAAAAAAAAAAAACGAATGAAATCAGTATTGTCTTGAATCCTACCAGGTGTGTGATCCCGAGTATAGAGCACTTATAATGACAAATCTGGATACATTAAGTGATTTTGAATTTCTGGAGGTTATCAAGAGTCTACTAGGGTAACATGAAGGACTAGGGTAACATGAGGAACTGAGAAGAGCATCAGGAGAGACAGGAACAGAGGGAGAGCTGTATCTGACTTGCAGAATTTTCTGGAACAAGAATGGAGATTGTTTTACCTCTGATATTCATCAGACATGATGCCTTTGGTATATTTTGGGTGCCCCGAATTAAAAAGACTAATTTGGAAAGTTGCTAACTTCAGTGTATCTTTGTTCATTTCTATCTAACCTACTGCAGTTTCTCAATATCCACTTCTTCCAATTTTCAAGGTACTCCCTTTCAGCCCATGTACTTTTACAGCAGGGTTGAGGTAGAAAAGAGCATTAATTCATTCATTAAACTGATATTATTGATCATGCAGCACTATTTCATGTTTTGTATGCAGTAGTAAGAACATATATGCTCTCAAGGAGCTTATAGGCCAGTGGGGTGAACAGATAATTAAACAACTGCAGTTATGATAAAATCACTATAATCACACAGAAGGCACCCAAACCCATTCCTTAACAGTTAGATGCACCTTCTGGGAGAATGTGACATTTCATGGGAAACATAGACCTTTAATGAGAGTAGGATGTTGCCAAGTGAAGATCAGAGTGAGTATTGGGTCACTGAGGAGCTTAATGTTCAGGTTCGGGGAGTAGTTAGAGTAGAATGTTCTTAAGACAAGAGAAAGCAAACAGCCATATACTATGAAAATTAGACCAGTTGTTAATCTCCCTTTGTTTTCCCTATCTCTAACATCAGTATAAACAGTACAAACCTCTACATACAGCCCTCAAATATCAGGGTCTCAAACTTGTGTGTGTAGAAACACCTGTTCCAGTTTTCTAATGCTGCATATGAAATTACTCAGTGGTATAGAATGACCATTTATTACACTCACAGATTCTGGATCAGGATTTCAGACAGCACAGTGGGGATGTTTTGTCTCAGTCCCATAGTGTTTGGAATCTCAATTTGGGGACTGGCAGGGTGGGAGAGCTAAAATCATCTGCATTATTGTTCATTCACCTAATAGTTGGTTCTGGCTGTTGGTTGGGGATTTAATTCCTCTCCAAAGGGCCTCTCCATATTGTCTCTCCTCATGGGCTAGTTTGAGCTTCCTCACAGCAAAGTGACCAAAATTCAGGAGAATTATCTCAAGAAGGAAAACTAGGTAGAAGTTTTATCCTTTTTATATGACCTAGCCTCAGAAATTACATAGCATCATCTTTATCATAATGTATCTCCTGGAGTGGTCGGTCATAAGCCCTTACCCATGTTCAAGGGAAGGGACATAGAACCTACCTCTCAGTGAGAGGAGTGTCAGTCACATTGTAAGAAGAGAATATGGGAAAAGATTGATTAGCATCTTTGGAAAGTACAGTCTCGCACACTCCTCACTTAAGATTGTTCACATATAAGAATGAATCTATGTTCCACTGCTCTAGTAACAGTCACTAATTGTCTTTTGTAGCTTACTGTTGGTTATTGATTCATGATATCTTTAACATTATTTTTGAGGTATTTTATAAATGTTAGTAGCCCCTTCTTGTCCACTAGGGACAAAAGCAGGTGGTACTAAGTAAGTGGTACTAAGAAAAATTATATGATTCCATCGGAAATCAAAGATTTTTAATTAGAACAGTGATAAAACTATACTACTTATGTGTTGTCACTTTAGATATATAAATAAATGTAATTAAATGAGCATCCTTTCAGAACCTAGAACAATTCTAGGTATTAAAGAACTTTAGTCGTACTTCATCACTTTTAAAAGTCTGCTAGCTAGGTAAGACAGTTCTGAGTTTGTTTTTTTAATCTCATTTCATTGCATTGTACTGTTTACTAGCCTCAGTATAATATAAAAAAAAGAATACTGAACGTCAAAAAAAATTGTGTTCTTTCACTAAAAATAGATGTTAAAGTTAAAACTACAACTCATGGCATTTGTTTGTTTTTCTTTGGTTGATCCTGATTTTTTCATGCACATAATTGTTTTATATATGTGTTTGTGTGAGATGTGTGTGCTTGCACATGTGCACACATGCATGTGTATATACACAAATATATTGAATAATCTCTATATACATACATAATAGCCATAAACCCCAAGTACCCCCTTTCTTATTTCACTTGCCTATATTAGACACCCACTGCATCCTCTGATTTAAAATGATCCAGGAGGGGCGCCTGCACAGGTCAGTTGGTTAAGCATTGGACTCTTGATTTTGGCTCAAGTCATGATCTCAGGGTTGTGAAAAGGAGCCTCACCTTAGGCTGTGTGCTTAAGAAGTAGCTCTTCCAAGATAAAGCCTGGAATACAAAATAGAGAATCCCAGCTTTGGAAATGGCTTCTTTTTGGGAGAATTCTCTGTAGCCAGAGATTGTTCTCAAAGGAGAGAGAACCCATATGTGTCCCAATCTTTAGTACCTGTCCCTTAGAGCTTCAACTCCAAGCACAGAAAAAGCTACAAGGTTGCCTTCGACCAGGCTCAGATGAGGCAGTGCTTAGTACAGAGTCTGCTTGAGATTCTCTCTCTCCCTCTCCCCCTGCTCTCACTCTCACTGTCTCTCAAATAAATAAAGAAAATTTTAAAAATATAATACCATACAATAAAATGATTCAGGAATGGGTACCTGGGTTGTTCAGTTGGTTAAGCATCCCACTCTTAATCTCAGCTCAAGTATTGATCTCAGGGTTGTGAGTTCAAGCCCTACATTGGGCTCCACTTAAAAAATAAATAAATAATAAATTGCTTCCAGAAGATCTGAATTAAATTGGAGGAAAAGATTTAAAAAATCATGTCTCTATTTTTTTAAATTATTTTATTTATTTATATGACAGAGAGACACACAGCGAGAGAGGGAACACAATCAGCGGCAGTAGGAGAGGGGAAAGCAGGCTTCCCACTGAGCAGGGAGCCAGATGCAGGGCTCCATCCCATGACCCTGGGATCATGACCTGAGCCGAAGGCAGACACTCCAACCATCTGAGCCACCCAGGTGCCCCAAAAAATCATGTCTCTATTTTTGATGTCAAGTTTGCTGTTTTAATCTATCCCATCCTCCCTTCCACCTCAAAAATATTATATGAACAAGGTTGAACTGGGTATGAAGTTAAGCAGGATATCACTTTCACTTACCTAGCCAAATTTCAGACAGTCTGTGCTCTAAAATATACCTTACTTTGATAGAAAATTGAGTTAAAAAATTGTGATGTCCACTATTTTTGCTGGATGCTGTACACTTTTTACCCTACTTAACCCTCAAAACAACTCAAAATAGTATGTATTATTTTCTGTATTTCTCAGTAAAGAAGGCCAAAGGCTGGAAGAAATTAAATAGCTTGTCTTTAACACAGCTGTGACATAGTGGTGACAGTAAGATTCTAAGCCAGGTCTGAGTCCAAATACTGTGTTCTTTCATTTTGTATCAGTACTTTTAGTCTTTCTGTATTTCTCAAGTGACTACACTTTGATTTGGGTTTAATATTTATGTGAATGATCAGAATTTTATTGCTTGTTTTATTCAGCCAGATATATGTATAAATCTGGATTGTTTATATAGGGCTTTTGCAGAAGCAGTAGGAGACTTACAAGAGCAAGAACATTGGCCCTATTAGGAGCTGAGTCTGTTCACTGGCAAATCAAATTTTTGAGATCTTTTTTATGACCAAAATTTATACAAAAGAAACTACAAAATTTATACAAAAGCATAATTTAATATGTTGAACAAAACCACAACATTACAGCTCACCAAGAAAAGATAGATGGAAAAATTTAATCAGAACATAAAAAGTTGCCTATAAGAAAATACAGCATTCTGTGAGAAATCAAATTGTTGCCTTAGAATAAATTCCTCACATATCTGTGTAGGCAGCATGAAGAAAATAAAAAATACATTATCCACTTGTATTATGTTTTTCTTCATTGTGCCAAAGCCAAACACAACCCAGCTATGTTGCTACTTACTGCTTTCTATTATTTTTGCTTTGCAATGTCTTTTTTCCTCTTCAGAGTAACATATATCCCTAACAGTGGGGTTGCATTTCTTACAGAAATCAAAATTAATGTAATTGAAAACATTTCAGCCTTGAAAATATTTTAGTATTTAATGTAGTTGCTCATGGGTAAATATTACTGGAGTCTTAGAAAAGTTAAGATATAAATAGTGGTATTAAAAACACTCCCCAAAGCCAATCACTGCTGGAAGAAGAGCCAGGACAGTGCCCTTAGTTAAGAGAATCTTTTTAGGAAGCTATATAACCTATTGATGTTGTGATACATACTACATGCTAAAGTGGCAAGTTAGTAGATGGAATAGTTTGGAAAGTCAGCCCAATTCAATGAAGTGACCTTTCTTTGTGGACCAGAAATATGACCCATTGTCCCATCCCACCATAGATCCCCTGACTTCTTTTTTATAATTTCTAGTTATACCAGTGCATGGAAAAGTGAAACTACTTGATCATTATTCTTAAAATTTCATTATATTTTGGTCAAACATGGATCTCTGAAGTTTGATTTCAAAATAAGTTTAAGGTATCTTGTCAGAGTTAGAATAATTTAAGTACATTATACAACTCCTATCATTAAAATCAACCATTGATATTATCCAATAGTAAATTTAAAACCCTGCTCTTTATGAAATAATATTTGTTGCAGGCACCATGCTTGACCAATGTAGCATAACATATATGTGCATGATGAGGTTGTAGGAAGGAATATGAGGAGCAATGACAGCAGTGACCTGAGTTTCCTTCTTCTGAAATGGACATCCAACTCCTCCTTTTCCCATGGCTAACTAATTTCTTTATTACATGGCTTAGAAGTCATCCCTCCGGACTATAAAATGGTTATAAGCCTCACTGTTATTCATCTTTTTATCCTCATCAGCTAATCCTGTGCCTGTTACTTGGTAAGCACTAATATCTTTGATGAGTGAATGTACACATGAAAAAGTGGATATGAATAGATTTACAGGTATTTTACGAAGCACACATTCATAGAAGATTGTGTTTCAGGGGGGAAAAACATTAACTCATTACCCATGAAACATTGAACTAGTGTGTTTGTTATGCTGCTGCTTCCCATCCTGCATGATTATTTTTGTGTTTTGGATCTTAAGCCTATTGCACTAAAAAAATTGCTATCATTTATATTTTATAACTTAGTAAAATCTTAAGACACAATAGTGACTTTTTGAGAACATGAATTTAAAGGGTTTTTTAGCATTCTTAATTTGCAGTTGTATTATTTTGTGGCCAGTTTTCCTCCCAAAGAATATGCCCTTAGTTATTTAGTGGATACAGTAGCAAAATAAGATTTGCCTTACAGTGAAAACTTGATTTTTGGTTGGGTTCTTTGGAATGTATCTTTTTAAAGTTAAGGTTTCCTTATTTAAATC
>RCUC01142719.1:0-10427 GCA_003697995.1 Taxidea taxus jeffersonii
AGGCAGCATCAACATCCGGGTGTTCAACACATCACAGTCATGATCTCATTGACACAGCACAAGCACCGTGAGGGGGAGGTTCTTTCTCTCTTCAAACTGGCAGGAAATGGAGACTCAGAAAGTGGACATAACCTGCCCAAAGCCGCTCCGAGGGTGAGGAGTAGAGTGGCTTTGGGCCCAGGTTTGTTTCCTGCAGTCTGAGACCCTGCCTTCCCTCCATATCGCTTCCAACTGAAATATGTACTGTTTTGCTCTACTTTGTTCCTGAAAGGATTTATGATGCTCACAAAATAAATATAAGATAACAGGGATTAAACAGTAGCCGAGGCAGGGTCATGGGGAAATACAGAAAAAATAAATAACATGACGATGGGGTGATATTTGTACATAAAACGTTTGTCATGAAATACAGTGTGCCAGCTAGGTGTCAGCCTCAAGCCTGTGCCTGAGCTCTCTAGCCATCAGTGCAAAGGGGGACACAGAAACACAAGCAGACTTGGGGTCTGGGAGCTCAAAACTAAACCAGTGGTTTAGTAAAAGCCCAACTCTTCCCGCTATGGACACCCAAGAGGGATTTTTCCATGGGACAAAAGAAGAAGCCAAAAAAGGCCTCTGCTCTTTAGAGCCTCCAAGGTCCTATAGAGGACAAAGTGAATACATGAGAACTGGGCGGGGTGAAAAGAGGCAGCGTGGGAGGTTCATGGGGCTGTGCCCAGGTGAAGCAAAGAGGATGCACTGAGACACTGCCAGGGAAAGGACAAGATGGGCAGGAGAGAAAAAAGGAATGTACCCTGGGTAGAGACATAGCTCAAAAGAACCAGGAAGCTGCAGTTTGTACACTGCTTATGGGAGGGACTGTGAGAGAGGAAGATTAGGCATATTTGGTGACAACATTCAGCAAGTGTCACCATGTGCCAGCCACGCTTCCAAGTGTCTTCTGTCTTTCATCTCATACATGTCATCCTCCCACAGGATGCCAGAGGCACAGGGGCGGATTAGTGCCCCTGTTTTGCAGACCGGCCAACAGTAAAGGAAGAAAGAATGTAGGCAACATCCTCAAGGTTAACCAGCTAAGAAGTAGTGAAGCCGGGCTGAGTCCAGGCCCTTGGGAGTGTAGGACGTCATTGCCATTAGCATCCTTAACAGTGGAAGATTGTGGGATCAGCCCAGTGAGGTCTTGCATTGCAGGAAGAAGTGTTTAGATGGTGGGGTGGGGGGGGGGGGTGGAGTGAAGGTCAAAATCATCGGGCTTTGGAGCAAAGAGGAATCATTCTGAATGAATATGGCGTTTTTATGGTGATGGGGTCTCCTAGCCTAGTGGCTGGAACCAAGTGTCAGTGACAGAAGGCTTCTAACTTGGGAGCTTGCACAGGACACAAAGCTGGTATCCCGGCTTCTGCCCCGCCTGCCACGTGGTCTCACCACTCATGCGAAGGGCATCGTCCAAGTTTATACACATCTGCTCTGAAGGCTCAGAAGCTCAGTACCTAACCTGAAATACTACATAGCAAGATGGATTATCATAATATTTTCCTGGAGCTGTGTATCACAAGGATGACAGGTGTTTGTTTGGGGCTGACTTCTGCCTTGGGTCACATTTAATCTTTTCCAAAACAAAATCACCAGAGTAGTTACAATATTTCTTTGAAATAGTTCTGAATACATGATGGTTCTCCAGGTTCAAGCAAGTGGATTAAATACACATGTTTCTCTGGTGTATATCTGTCTGTACAAATTCCATATTTCAATTAAGTCGGTTGCACACGTTGTTGATAAATTGTTCAGTGCCATGCTGAAACACCAAATTGAGGCATGCAGCCCAATTAAGAAAATAAAAGTGATGTTACCGTTTCAGTGACTGAATTAGCATCTGCTGTCACTGCAGTGGTGTGACCTGTCACTACTCCAGACCAAAGAGGGAAATATGGCGGACGTCTGCATGAAGGACTGTGCAATGCTCAGAACCAAGGGCATGGATCTTAAAAACAACTGAGTGAAGAGGCTGCAGAAGGAAATACCTTCATATGCCAATATCTTCTATGTAAATCCCAAATCACATAAGACACACACAAAACCCCAAAATACCTATTTTGAGAGAATCCATACAAACAGATGGAGGGGAAGGGGGAATGAAGGTGAGGTTGGAGAGAAAAGTGAGAAACAGGGACACATGTTTCTCTTTTTCTCTGGTGAAGAATTTTTATACTTAATACTACTTAGCCATCCAAAAAAAAAAAAAAAAAAAAAAGAGAGAGAGAGAGAGAAATCTTGCCATTTCAAATGATGTGGATGGAACAGGAGGGTATTATACTAAGCGAAATAAGTCAATCAGAGAACGATAATTATAAGATCTCACTCATAGGTGGAATTTAAGGAACAAAACAGAGGATCGCAGGGGAAGAGAGGAAAAAATAAAAGATGAAGGCAGAAAGGGAAACAAACCCTAAGAGCCTCTTAATCATAGGAAATAAACTGAGGGTTGCTGGAGGGCAGGGGTGTGTGGGAGATAGGGTAACTGGGTGATGGGTAGTATATTAAGACTGAATAATCACTGATCTCTACCTCTGAAACTAATAATCCATTATATATTAATTGAATTTAAATTAAAAAATTTTTTTAAAAAGAATTTTTCTTAGCTGTGCTTCAATAAATATAGACTTAATTTTCTAAACATGTAAATTATATATCTTAAAATATTAAGTGAAAACAATCTCTTGCTTGTTTTTACCATGTCTCTTGGTAAAAGTTAGGTTCTGACTCTTGGTCGTACAGTACTTAAGTTAATTCAGGGTTCCCAGAATCTGTTCAGGAGAACTGAATACTGAGTATTATCAGTTTCATATATTCTTTTTTTTTTTTTTTAAGATTTTATTTATTTATTTGACGGAGATCACAAGTAGGCAGAGAGGCAGGCAGAGAGGGAGAGAGGAGGAAGCAGGCTCACCGCCGAGCAGAGAGCTCGATGCAGGGCTTGATCCCAGGACCCTGAGATCATGACCTGAGCTGAAGGCAGAGGCTTTAACCCACTGAGCCACCCAGGCGCCCCAGTTTCATATATTCTTAACTTGAAATTTGACCGTGTTCTTATTGGATCTCCTACATGGCTCACCACTTTATCCATGTTTGGCTCTTTCTCCAGGATTAGATATTTAAAACAAGATCAATATGAAAAAGGTACCCTATATTTTTAATAAGTGTTTTAAGGAAACTTTTCAAACAGTCAGCTTTTCCTAAGTCAAAACAGAATTTTCCAAGAAACAAATCGAATTCCAGAAAATGGAACATCTCAAGGGCATATAAGCCCTATAGTTCAAAGCCTGGGGAGGGCAAGATGGTTGGAACACATGACTCTCCTGGTGGAGACAAACACCAGGACCCAGTAGCCACTGTGTGTAGAAAGGCCAGTGGGCACCATGAGCAGGCATCTCCTTTTCTGCTGGTGTGAGTACTTCTTACAACAATGAATGAAAAAACTGGTCAGAGCAGACACAGACCGCGGTGAGAGTTAAGGAAGAGAACAGGGTCCCGTACTCAGGTAAGAAAAGAGGTGCTCAGGTCCAACCGCTGAAATGATGGTGGCCTCCTCTTTTGCTTCCTTCTCTCTCCTTACCCCTTCCTTCCCTCTCCCTTCCTTGAAGCCCTGGGGCCCTTGGCCAACTTTTCAAGCAAACAGAAGAGTTTTGACAAAGGGGGATTAAATGTCTTCGCGCTAGAAGAATACTTCTTACTACTGTCATATATACGTCTGTGCCTCCTTTATTCCGTCTTGAATTTTAGCTTCCTTTACACTAAAGGATTGATTAGAATTGTGGATTTCTGCACATGAATTCTCATGTTAATGCAGACCTGTCACTCAAATGCTAATTCATTTCAACTTTAATAATCCTACCACACATCCTCCTCCTCTTGCCTGAGAGTCACCTTGTTTATCCTGTGATGGGCCTTTAACTGTCCCCGGGGCAGAGGTGAACTGTAAACAGAATGTCAAAGCTTTAACTGGGATATCCTGCTAAGGCATTTGAAATAAATACTTGGATCCTTTGTGGAAAACAGAAGAAATAAAATGAGACAAGACCATGTCCACAGGTGGTTTTCTGTCAGATTATCTTCTCGTTTTCCTTTAGAATATGGTTTTTTCATCATGTTGAACAACTGCTATCATTATTATATTCACACTGCAACTTCACACAATAGCTGATATTCAAAAACCTTGGCAAGCTACGTGATTTCCAATTCAGAGCCCTAATAAAAAATTTGCATCAGTCATAAAAAAAGGATTTTCTAAAACCAAAGCAACTCATGAGACAGTACTGTTTTTTCTTTCGTTCTGTTTTTAAATAATAAACAGGTGTCCTAACGAGTAAAAACAAGAATTACCCGATTATTCTATTTAACCCATCTGAAGAAAAGACTTGCTCTGGACTAAAATTCTAAAAGTCAAAAATTCCTTCCCCAAAGGGCATCATTTAAAGATGTAGGGATTATAAGACATAATGTAAAAATCTTGAAAACTGTTGAATCTTGAAAGTCAGGGATGGACCAGAGATGAAATGTCACTAAGGTAAGGTCAATGGTCAACTTCTCCCACGCATGAACGCCTCCCAATGTCTGCACAAAACAGTGAAATGACCCCAATTTCAGGGCTTTTAACTTCTCATAGAAAAAAACCTTAAACGTTAGGGAATTAAAGGTCCAGGCAGTGATTGGAAGTCGTCCCATCCACCTGTGCCTCCACTGCCCACCCAAACCCAAGTTAACTGTTGCTAATGTGACTATAATTTTCCCCAGTTTGGAGTCTGTCCTACGTGTCTCAAGGGTATCATTCCATCTTCCATGTTTATAGACTTTGCAAACATTTATAGGCTAGGGTGTCACATATTAGTTCAGACTATTAAGATTAAGACAAGTGCCAAATTGCTCCAAAGCAATTCTATCTTTGCTGGCCCAAGGAAGAGTTAGCATCATAGCGTTTACTAAGGTGAACAAAAACAAACAAAAAAATCCATGTCTTGTAATGTCTGGGACAGGGCATTCTGAATTTGAGCTTAATATTCTTTCCCCTCCTTATTCAGCCTTTTCTAGTTCAACCCAAAAGCTGTATATGGCCAACTTGCTTAATTTAGAACATATACAGAAAGCAGGTCACTGAAGTACTACCAATGACTATGTGAATTTTTGCTGGGGCAAGTGGAAAAAAAATGACCCAAGGGAGAACCAAATGAGTATAGAGGTATCCAAAGGAGCAGGTCAACAACATCACAGTACATTAAGAAATACCCAGAAAGACCTATGGTGTGTGTAGACAGATTGTTTTCCATGTCTGTTGACATGCCAACACAAGAAGCAGAAAAACAGAGAAAACCAGTTAATCAGTTGTTTCATCTCCATCATACCAAAGGTAGCTCTGACTACCTTTATTCAGGAATCAATTGAGTCAGCTCTTTGGGTGACCCACTGACACAGTTCTGCAAGAGTGGAACCAGGAATGAGAAAGAATGTGCTAGAGGAAATAGTACACCACAGGGCAAGAAGCCCTGGCCATAGGGGAGGCCTCCTTGCCTGTCTTTCTGACAGAGACTCTGTACAGCCTTTGCCTAATAATAGATACCACCAATGTCCATGGGCAGTTGTGCTGCCATTTTGAAAGCAATGTTATCTCCATTTCATCATCCTACCAACCTTGTATGATGAGTGGAGGACATACTATAGTCCTCAAGTTATAGACAAGAGCATTTTGGTCTGAAGAGGTTAATGAATTAGGATCACATAATCAGAAAATGGTGGAGTCTAGACTAGACCCCAGGTTCCTGTTGTCTGCATGCTAGTTTATCGTGCTCTTCAGCAATGCCGATCATACAAAAAGGATTTGCCCTGTTTTTAAAAAAAATTCATTAACAATTCATATAAAGATAGGAGCAATCAAAAACACATGGAACTGAAAAAGTGAGTCTCATCTGCTTGCAATAATATTTTAAGATTCCTCAATGCTGTGCAAATGTGTTTAAATAATAATGGCCCGAGAAAGTCACTTAAATTAAATTCACTGTTTTACAAAAGTAAGGCCATGACAAGCCAAGTCAGGAAATTAAAATTTAAAGCTGTCATTCTGTGGTTAGAAAAAAAGCGGAAAGTGAGTGAGTAAAACAGCATATGAACACATCTTTTACACTTGGGTTTTAAATAGGAATAAAGGGAAATTATAATTTAAGAGAAAAATACAGAAGTTCAGAAGGCTTATAACTTAAGTACAGTTTCGGATCTGCCAATGAAAATGTCTACCTCAAGAAATGTTTATTAGCATAATATATTTATTTCAAAATGTAAAGCTAATTGAAAGCATTTTGAAGAAAATAGGTAGTTCTTTTCTCCTTGCTGAGGAGGGAACTTTGCATTCATGTGTGTGTGTCCCATTCTGCAAGCTTTCTAAGCCAAATTTTATTTCCCCAAATTAGATAGTTTTATAACTTTCTAGACTCCATCCTCTACCCCCATACAATGAGGGAAAAACATGGTACAATTGCACAACATGAAGATCTCACATATTCTGGGCTACATGAAAGAGACACAAATATCAAAAATGTCTCAGAACATTTTTATTATGAGTCCCTGTTCACTGGTACAACGTAAAATTAAAGCACCTTTAAAAAGAAAAAAGAAATTCAGGGGCGCCTGGGTGGCTCAGTTGGTTAAGCAACTGCCTTCAGCTCAGGTCATGATCCTGGAGTCCCAGGATCAAGTCCCACATCGGGCTCCCTGCTCGGCAGGGAGTCTGCTCTCCCTCTGACCTCTCCACTCTCACATTCTGTCTCTCAAATAAATAAATAAAATTTAAAAAAAAGAAATTCAACAATTATAAGATTGTGCAGCTGCCACAAATTCCTTTTGGAAGAATGCTGAGCATAAATAATTTTAAAAACAAAGAGAACATTATTTGTGCCTAATGGATAATATAGCCTCTATGTAAGCATTATAGTTTATGGATTGTAACTCAGAGTTCTGAGTTGTTAAAATTCATTGCTTCTCAATGACAACCCACATAACACATGGACATACTTAGCACCCTGATTTTGGTCTCTACACACCTTTTTCCACTTAAAGGATCAGAGCTCTTGGAGGAAATGGTTAATTCCAGGAAGAGAGCAAGGAAATGTGACTATTAAGTTATAGCAGTGTAAGTTAAATGAAATTGAAAATTCTGTTCTTCAGTGGCACTAGCCATATTTCAAGTGCTCTAGCCACATATGACTAGTGGTTATCATATTGGACAACAGCATATTGGGCATTTCAATCACTGCAGGAGTTCTATTGGACAACATTGGTCTAGAGATTAAAAGAGATTTAAAAGACTTAACAACAACAAAATGCACTGTGTGAAACTGTTTCATTTCTGTTTAGAAAAATGAAAAGAGTCTTTTTTGGGGAAATGGGGGAAACTTAAATACAGCCTCAGAATTAGAATAGTAAGGAATTATTGTAAATAACAATGTGTGATGACAGTATTAGGTCATATATAAAAACATTTTTAGAGATACAACTGGAAGTACATAAATGAATAAATGTTGTATTGTCTGGAATTTTAACATATGATAAAAAAATAGATGCAGTAAATATGGCAAAATGTTAACAACTGTTAAATCTAAATCAGAATATTTTCTATAATCCTATGTATGTTTGAAACTTGTCATAATAAAATGTTAAACTCACAGCTTCTTGCATTTCTAGTTTTAGAATATCAAATGTAACTTATACAAAATTTTGTATAAGCATGTGCATTTCTATGTACATTAGAAGCTAGAACCATAAAGGTCCAGTATTTTGGCCTCAAAAATAGTAATTGCTCTACCTAAAGTGTTATTGCCATAATTAAGCCAGGGATGATTAAAACTGAAATGAGAGAACACAGAATTACTGTAGTCTTCAATAAACTGTTCTTGTGTCTAGGTTATCTAGACTACTGGGTGGATAGACAATCAATTGCCCTATCTAAGTGCAGATATTTTGTATTTTAGAGTATCAAAATTTTAAACTATTTTAGGAATCATATCTAGTTGTTTTAATTAAAAGCACTACAATAAAAACATCAAGGTTATTTGGCTAAAATCCCATTCAATATTTGATTTGTTATAAGTACAAAAGCTGTAGGTTATGTAAAGTACTCTTAAGCTGAAAAGCCAGAGCATATAAGAAATGCATTTGTTCAATAATGCTATTCATGCGTAATCTGCCTAATTAAGTCAAACTGAATTATCAATGGAAATATATGATAAAGTATTATGTCCTAAACAAACAAAATTACCAAATTGCATAAGAGCCTATGCAAATATTATTGAATTGGAACTACATGAAATAGAAATAATATACTTAAATATTGAGATACATTTGATATATTTCCCAATACTTATCACAGAAGTTTAAAACATTTTAGAAATCGCATATTTCTATGGTATCAGAAGCTAAGGCTCCAAGACACAAAACAATGGAAATTCTTGGTGTGTACTATTCATTCATTTAATGAGTATTTCTTAAAATGAATGAGTTATCTATTACAGCAGGTCATTAAGATATATTTAAGCAATATGAATCAGTAAACCATATAGTGCAGATAGAAGCATTGACTCTAAAATTAACTTCTGGATCTCAATTATTTCATTTAGTGGAATTGACAAATACTGCCTTCACTACATGATCTATATGTATGGCTTAATCCCAATACAGATACTAGAATCTGTAGAGTGTCAAATATGATTCCTTTATATGGCAGAAAATATAAATTAATGAAATAGGGCTCTACTTAATTTTGAGTCTCAAAGATAACTAATATTTCCATCAAATAATATATAAAAACATTAATGATAAAGTTCCATACTGATCATTTAAAAAAAAATACAACAGCATATAAGATTAAAAAATCTAACAACTTACTTTTTTATAATACTGACAACTTGCCAATTTTATATAACATATATTTTATATTAGTTCCATGTTCAGCTCTAATGGTTTTGGCCAAACACTATTCAGGTAGGCCCAAGAACTTTTAGGATTCAAGTTTAGTAAAGTAATCTGAGATTTTCAACTTGCCCAATGATAGTTACTCATATCATGATAACTGTCCTCAAATATACTTACACGTTTGCTCTCTGAAATTCAGAATGCCTTTTTTTCTGTACTACTGTAAATATAGGTTGAATCCCAGACTAGGTTATAAAATATATTTAAGATTTACTCTAGCTTACTGTACTAACAACAATGGTCAAATTCTAGGCTCTGGAAACCTAGGGCCAAGTATCTTGGAAGGAAGATGGAAAGAAGAACAAAGAATGCATTATCTTTCTGGAGCCAGGATCAGTCTAGGTAAAATTTTGAAAGAGCTGACCTTCGCCTTGACATCCTTCTAACCTGCTTTCTAGGCCCCCTTCTGCCTCAATGGAGTTTGTTCTCTTCTTCCTGTCCCAGTTCTTGGTGACACACAGGCCTGATTACCCAGGCCTGACTCAGGAACACTCCAGAAGCCCCCACACCCTGGCTTTCCCTCTTCTGTGTCCTATACTCCAGTCAACCGTTAGTCTCTCACCAAAGCAGCTGGATCAGACAGATACCACAGGAAAACAATCTGATCATGAAGCAAAATGTGCTTACAGCCCTTCTAGCCATATTTGTTTTACTTAAAAAATAATACCAAATATCAAAAATACTTAAAAAGGGGAAGTTTTAAGATTCTCACAATTTGGGGAGAGAAAGCCTACCACAATGATGGGGAAGCCCTTAAGAGGAAAAAAAAAAAAAAAGACAAGTTCTCAAAGGACACCGACCTATTCTGGTGCAAATAGCACTTTCCACTTCTGACTCCAGGTTTTCTATATGCCTTGGGGTTTGTGAAGTTTCCCACAGGGTAGCTCTGAGGGATGAAGGGGAGGGCTCTGCAGGTGGCTGGGTACTGGGCTACTTAATGTTGCTTTAAATACTTTAGGGGATAAATTTGCATTCTTCTTTACATTTGGCTCAGGATTAATTTGGTATTTGCTGTATTTCATCAACATATACCTACTTCAGGGTTATAAGGGAAATCTCTTTTGATATTAAAACCCAGGAGCAGACCGTCAACTATGGCTTAGCCATACAACACTGGCAGCTGACTTTCTTATTCTGGTAGTCAAATAGGTGGTAATCATTTTCCAACTAGTTAATTTCAAACTTAATTTTAAACCCAAATAGTGCCTGAGTTTTGATGGCTTACTAATTAAGCATAAAAGGTAAAAATTTTGAAACAAAAAAAGAACTATACCCATAAACTTTTTATGGCATGTTTAAGAGCAGAAGAGGAAGATATTGACACGTGTAAGCACTGATCTTGCCCTCAGTCACAGTAAGAAATGTTTCACTTCATCACGCTTTGAAAACCTGCTCTATTAGAAGCTTGTGCTGTGTCT
>RCUC01142720.1:0-15968 GCA_003697995.1 Taxidea taxus jeffersonii
AGGCACTTTATCTCTACATTTCCGGAGCTCACAGTGGGAGTGGTAGGCTCTGATGGCCCCCCTGAGAGTCAATGTGAGAAGACTGATGTATTCTAATTTTGAAGACAGAGAAGTAAACTGATAATATCTTAAGATTTGTAGTGATCATTGATGCAGAAACCATTTTACTGATCATCAGTGCAAGAAGTTTGTTACTTGGGCCTTTCTGTGTCCTGACATGTGACTTAATCCTGTCTTATCTGCCTGTCATACTATGGAATTAGTTTATATAGCTGTGTGCTCTGATGAGAATTCATTTAATTACATCTTCCTTTGGCTCCCATAGTGCTGTGATTTACCTTTATTACAGTACTTGTAGATGGCTCAGGGAAAAAGATACCATTAACTGTGAAAAAAGTCAGGCCATAATTAAATTAATGAAATTCAGTCAATTAATTAAATTAAGGCAGTAGTGGAAAGAGCCAAACATTATTCATATTGGTCTCATTGTAATGGGGCTGTACCTGCAGTTTTTCCTTCTAATTATTTTGACTTTCACTGTAGCAGTGCCAGGATTGGTGAGCTGCCTGGTGTTGCCAGCACGGTGATGGCAGCAGGGCACGAACAGTGGGGTAGACAGTAGATTGCAGCTAGGGAGTGTGGCCTTATTAAGAGAGAGAAAGCAAGGGGCCCTTGGAAGGATTTGAGCAGAGAATTGACACACAAATGGTACCCAGGTGTGGTGGGTTGAACCTTGAACTGATATGAGGAAGAGCTTGGAAGCAAGGAGGACAGTACAGAAGCTGTATTCCGAGGGAGAGGGTGAGGACTTGGGCAGTGGGGATGGGTAAGGGGTCATTGTGGGGCAAACTGAATAGGGTTTGTTGAGATACAGTGTAGGAGGGAGGGACAAGGAAAGAGTTTGCTTGAGAGCTTGAAAGTGCTACCATTCATGAGAAAGAGGCAGACAGGAAGAGTACTGAAGGTTGGTTTGGTGGAGAACATCCAGGCGGAGTAAGATGGCTGGTGGGCAGTTAGTGGATGGAGCTCAGGAAGGAGGTTAGAGCTACTTGTAGGCAGTGCCAAGAGCAATCCGCATGTAAGAGATCATCAAAACTGAAGGAATGGAACGGAGAGGTAGTTGTTGGATGTGAGGGTTGGATGTAAGTTGCCCAGGTTGTCCAGCCAGGCAAACATGGCTTTTCCTGTCACTTCTCCCAGCCCTTCCTGGAGCTAACATGAGCACAAACGGATCTGAGGTTCTTTCTCTCTCCTTTCTCCTTGCTCTGGCTTTGGGGGAAGTTGAATGGTTTTGTGACCTTTTCGTGGTGGATGAGGCTGAAGTGTCGCCACAGCAGGAACAGATTTTGGACCCTTTGTCTCTTGTCCTCCCTTGTTCTGACCATGTGGTCACCCCACGTGGGCTGTATTGTGGCTTGAAGGTGAGCTGCAGTTCAGTGAACTCTTAATTTCTAGTCCTCCAGCCAGTTGCTGTAATGCTTAGAAATGTTCAGAGACGGCAAATAAGTGCAATATTTTTATGTTAGGAAGACCTGCCTTGGCAGTGTGTGGGAGGGGGAGGGGGCAGGGGGTTGGATCCTCAGGGCTTGAGTCCCACTCAGTTCTGTCGCTGAACAAGTCACTTCGTTACTTCTTAGGGCCTTCCTCCTTTCCTATAAAATAAAGGGGGGTGACTGGGTGGCTTAGTGGGTTGGGCCTCTGCCTGCGGCTCCGGTCATCATCTCCGGGTCCTAGAATCGAGCCCCGCGTCGGGCTCTCTGCCTTCTGAACCAGAATGTGAGGTTGTCACTCACGTTCAGCTAAATTTTAGAGTCGTTTTCAAGAAAACTCTTGTGTTGCTTAGCTAGAATTTTTCAGAAAATGGACCCCCGTAAGGAAATCATTTAGATGGGGCTCTCAGCAGTGCTTGCACTCCTTGGCTCGTTCATATTGTCAGTCCACTGCGCGGCTGTCCTAGAGCTGGGGCAGAAGACAGGCGTGCGCGAATTCCCCAGCCTCTCCTTGACATTCTCGGTAAAGCGCACAACCGCCCGTCTCCAGCATGCAAAGCAGAAATCTAGAACCCATCCTTGATAGCCCCTTTGTCTTACCCGCATAGTCATTATATGTGTCCACAAACTTTGTTGAGTTTAACGTCATGTTGTCTGTTGTTTCCCTCCTCCTCTCTCCAGCACTCACCTGAGCCGGACCGGACCGAGCTCTGCCGTCTGACCTGAGTTCTTGCCACAGCCTTCTGGCTGGCATCCCTGTATCCGCCACTGCCTGCCCCCTTTCACTCTGTTGTCCAGTATATAAAAACAAGGGGTCTTTTTCTAATCATGACTCTTACTTGTAAAATAAGACCAAAAGAGTTGATGGGGTCTGGGAGGCTCGTGGTGGTCTGGCTCCTACTCTTTTCCCTCCTCATTTCATACATTATTCCCCCCTGTTCTCTTTGCATTTGTTTTCTTTTAACCCTTCCTATCCACCTACTTTGTTAGGGCCTTTGTACCTCAAAGATTCTTCTCTTTGACTATTATTTCTCATCTCTTGGCTCAAATATTTGCTTCCTTGGGGAAGCTTTTCCTTGACTTCCCCAAACAGGTGAAATCTCCCTGCCCTTTGTTTTCATAATATCATCTCATCTTTGTCCTGTTGTTAGGGTTTTCTGTTTATCAGTGTGCTGATTTGATTTTGTCCCTCACTAGACCGTAAGCCCTCTGAGAGCACAGGCTAAACCCTCAGAGGACTCGGCATTGTCTCCACAGCACCTGCTGTGGCTCCTAGCATGTGGCCTGAGCTCTGTGATTGTTGAGTGAATGTGAGAGCTTTAGGTACTTACAGGTCACAGAAGAGGCAGTCTGATATGTACAAAGTACAAAATTTTGTGGCCTGGATAGAAGTAACCATAGTTCTATAATGAAAAGAAAGGGAATGGGAGGGGGGGGATAATGTAGACCGATGACCTCAGACAGTGGGCCTTATGCTGAATCTGTGTGTTGGGCAACGCTGGTGTAGACTGTGGAAGTTGGTTGTACCTTTGCAAATGCAAGTCAGGTAAAGGAGATTTTGTTGTTTTGGAGTGAGGTCAGTGCCAGATCAAACAACATGTGGGAAGACTTGAGCCATAGTTTCCGTGACTGCACTGGGTATTGGTGTGCTACTTGATAGGACTTAATGTTCCCTACCCTGCTTTCTGAACTTTAAGGAAGGAATGGGGAATGGGCTAGGCCAAAAAAGGACACGGTAGTCATAAAAGGGCAGAACCTCCGATTTGCTTTTTTAAATAATAGATTTGTTTAAAAAATAAGAATTCTTCAATAAGATGGACAGGATATAGACCTGGGTTTAATTCTTAACTCTTAACTTTTTAAAAAAGGCTTTATTGAATTATAATTTACATACTAAATAATTTATCCTTGTAAAACATACAATTCAGTGGCTTTTAGGATATTCGGAGTTGTGCGGTGATGACCCACAGTCAATTTTAGAATATTTTCATCACTCCACAAGGAAACCCTATACCCCCTTGAGCTACCAGCCTGTGCTCATATTTAATAACTATTTTATCTTGAATAACTCACCTAAGCTCTCTGAAGTTCATTTCCCTTTTCACCTTTTGTCTCTTAACAGCTATCAAGAAATTGGGCCAGACTGTCCCCTTCTTTGACCTGAGAACCCTAATTCATCTTACTGACAGAAAAGTGATTATTGGCTACCAAAATTCACAGGTCTCTTTCTGTCTGTGCTGATGGATAGGTTTCTTGTATCCATTTGGGTGTTGACAGACATGTAGGATTCATTTACATCCATATTAAATTTCATCTTGGTACCTGGGGTACCTCATGTACATCTTTGGTACATCGTTCTTATTAGCCTTTCAGGCTTTTGAGATCCTCGGTCTTCCTTCCTTCCTCCCTCCTTCCCTCCCTCTCTCCCTTCGTTCCTCCCTTCCTCCCTTCTTTTCTTTTTCCTTATCTGCCTCCGTTCCTTTTCTGCTCCTTTCCTCCCTCTCTTCTGCCCTCCCTCCCTTCCTTCCTTCCCTCCTTGCCAAACTGAGGACTCTGAGATGCAGAGTCCTGCTCCACTGACTGAGCCCTGCAGGCAGCCCTGGATCCTCAGTCTTACTTTCAGTATATTAGTATTCCTGATGAACCTCACATAGTCTGTATATTTGATCATTTTATCGTTGGGTTTTTCAAGATCTTGGTAAAAGTGTCCATCAGATTTGGCATGAGTGTGTGGGGTGGGAAAGAGTTGCAGTTGCCTATAACAGAGACCTTGTTTCTTATCAATACTCATCATTTATTCATTTTGCTTTGTTGTTGAAACCATGATAGGATTGAGGATGGGAACAGTGCGAAGTGGGGCATATTTTCCCACAGCACTTCCCAAATTCCTAGAAAAACACGCGTTACCCTAGAAGCACAGGCAGTGGCATGTGCTGGGGGAGGAGAATCTTAGTCATAACGTGCTTGAATCTGAGGCCACCACCTCCTCTTAGATCACATTTCTTTACTTCCTTCACAGCAGTACCATGGGTGGTGTGGACAGGTGTTCTGTGGAAATCGACATACTCTCGATTCCTTGGAGTGAAAAGGTTATTTAAAAACAGGAGAGAAAGAAAAAGCTCTGTCTTGGAATGTCTTAGTCATGGATGTATGCTGGGCATTTACATTATTTCCCTCCGGAGGGCTCACAGAGCCTCCCTTTAACCACTTGTGGCTGACATTGACTTAAAACTCAATAGATCACAGCTGATGGAATCTACTCTCTTACCGCAAATTGCTGTTGTTCCTTTATATTCTGTCTCTTGTATGCCTAAACAATTTTTCAGGACTCAGGAAGTAAACCTTTCTGGCCTGGGGCACACTCCTTTGGGTCAGACACTCTGACAGAGTTTTCCAGGTCTTGGGCTGTTAATTTTTGCTTTGCTGTTGATCATTCTACATCATGTAGTCTGGAAGTTCAGACTCCCAAGTTCTCCTTAGAGAAAAGGACGAAATAGAACAGATAAGGGACTCTTACGTACCTCTTTTTGTACACCACCATCGTGAGCAGTAGGTCTTAGATCTTCCTTATTTGTCTTGCCTCAAACATAGAAAACCAGAAAAGCCCTTTTTGTAGTATGTGGCATTTTTCCAAGCTTCAGGTCATTTGGGGAGCAAAGAATCCTACACTTTCTGCTTTTACACTCCAAACTGTTGTAAGATCATCCTTCTTGTTGTAAGCAAAATCAGAACTGTTTAATTGTTTAGTCACTTGGATATATACACTGAACATTTTAGTTAAACAGGCCTTTTTGCTTTGATTTGGAGATAACTCTTCATAAGGTGTTAGAGATGAAGACCACTCCTCTTTACCTAGAATCCAGACACTAAGGAGTGTACTACCTCAGAGTCTGCAGGAGACTCGCTCTCCTCACTCTCTACTTTCCGATAGCTCAACTAGCAGCTTCCCTACCCGTCCTGGGTCTAGTCATCTCATGCAGAACTATTGGCTCTGAGTTCTTGTTGAGCTCATGAGCTTTCTTCCCCAGAAGTTCCACGAGGTTATGGATTCTGGGGAGGTATTTCTCAGTTTTGTTCGATACTGTCACAATAATGGTAATAATTTATTATCTCCAGTGTGTCAGCTAGGCATTTTACTTAGTTTTCTTGCTTAATCCTCCCAACAGTGTTGTAAGGAAGGTACGATCCTCTTTTTACTGACCAGGACCTGAAGCTCAGAGAGGTTAAGTGAATTGCTCCAGACCTCATGAAAGGAGTCTATACTAGATCTGTATTTTTTTATCAGTCTTTAGAAGTAACTCCTCTAAAATAAGAAAGTAAGAGGCATGCCAAAGTTCTTTTTTTTTTTTTTTTTTTAAGATTTTGTTGATTTATTTGGCAGACAGAGATCACAAGTAGGCAGAGAGGCAGGCAGAGAGAGAGAGAGAGAGTTGGAAGCAGGCTCTCTGCCGAGCAGAGCGCCAGATGCGGGGCTCAATCCCAAGACCCTGGGATCATGACCTGAGCCAAAGGCAGAGGCTTTAATGAGCCACCAAGGCGCCCGGAGGCATGCCAAAGTTCTAACCTCAGTCTAGTTGACCTCAAAAGTGAATGCTTGTTCTCACCGCTGTTGAGGGCCTGCTGTGGTGTGGGACCTCGCCAGGTGCTTTGGAGGATATGAAATTGAGGGAGACCTATTCTTGGCTTTGCAAGGCTTTTTAAAAAATAAGGATTAAGGGGCCCATTGAAGGTTTCTTTTTGTTTGTTTTGTTTTTTTGTCTTTAAGAGAGGATCTACTGTTCTTTGGCGAAGCACAGGGTTAAATCTGCTCATCAGTGTGCAGCATTAGAGCCGTGGTAGAAGTAGGCAGAGATTATGTGTCCCAGCTCTGTGCTGTCTGGGTGTGGTCCCTGTCTCCTTGCTGTGGTCTGTAAGTCCCTCCATGTGGACACACCTGTTTCCTTAGGCCTGGTCCCTTGTGGACATCTGTTGCCTGGTGACAGACAAACAAATTTGCCTTTATTTTAGGTTCTTCCATTTATTGTGTGTGTCTCACGTACAGACCCCAGCCCTTCATGGAGGGTGATGCTGAGCTGTGACTGATTTGGTAAAGGGCAGGGAATTCCTTTTTTGACATTCCCAAACCACAGCGTCATGAAAAGAGTTTGAATGTGGGCTCCATAGAAGCAGGTCCCATCGGGATGAGGCATCTGCCCTAAGCAATGGTGGAAAAACAACCAAACACACACTAACTTCTAGCTATTCTTTAAAAGTATCCCCTTTATTCTGCCTTTTTGGAATATGCTCATCATGGGAATCCGGAAATATGTAGAACACAACTCATTATGGAAATTTTAGAATATGAAGTAGGAAAATAAAAATTAGCCATATTCTCACCTTCCAGGAATAATCATTGAGTATTTGGGTGATCTATATCTGAATGGGGCAGCCAAGCAAGGGTTTCAGCTGAAGCTGAAAAAAATCAAGATTCTTTGGAGAATAGAACAATCCAGCATTGCCACAATATCTGGGGTACAATCTAAAATTACTCAAAATACGAGGAAACAGGCCCCTGTTGGTTAAGTGTCTGACTCTTGGTTTCAGCTCACATTATGATCCTTAAGGTCGTGAGCTTGAGCCCTGCGTGGGGCTCCACATGCAGCGTGGAGTCCAAGACCCTCTTCTCGCTCTCCCTCTGCCCCTCCCTGTTGTGCATGTGCGCACATGGGTGCGCGCTCTCCCTCCTAAGTAAATAAACCTTAAAGAAAATAGGAAGAAACAGGAAAACGTGACTCATTCTCAAGGGAAATATCCTAAATGAAGATTGATTCCAAGACGATGCAGATGTTGGATTTAGTGGGTAAAGATTTAAAAGCAGCTGTTACTACTGTTCTCAGTTACAGGAAGATTCAGTTGTAATGAAAAGTTAAGAAATTAGCACAGAAACATAAACTGCAACAATATCTGAAATAAAAAATTTCCAGGATAAGTTTAACAGAACAGAGATGAGAGTAAAGAATTACTGAACTTTTAGATCAATAAAAATGATCTAATCAGAATGGATTGAAACAAAAACGAAGAGAACGTCAGAGACTGGGGGGCAGCTTAAGAAAGCTCTTTACTGCGCATGTCATTGAAGTTCCGGAAAGAGAAGAGAGGGAGAATGGGATAGAAAAGTTACTTGAAGGAACAGGGATACACATTTCCCAAATGCAGTGAGAGAATTAAGTAAAACTTATTACTGTTTGACATTGTTTATAAGAAGAAGGCAGTAAAAAGGATGGGAGGCGTAGAGCCTAAGAAGAACCGTGGCCTGATTGCCCTACTCCCCCGTTTCCGCCCCACCCTGAAATGTCTGGTCTTAACAGGCCTGACTGATTTCAGTCCCTACTGGTGTGTTCCTTTCTGGCTCTTACAAATCCACGCTGTTACGCCATCAGTAGATTAAGTTGCAGCCAAGACTAAATTGTGCAAAATGGTAGAATACGGTGGGTTTTTTGAACTGTGCCAGGGCTGGTTTCCTCTGGAGGTCTGCAGTGAACACTGGGTCTTTTTGTGTGCCCTGCTTTTCCCTCTGCCTTTCTTCTTTCTTTTCCTCTCCTGCTGCCGTCTTCTTGTTTCTGAGAACGGGCAGAAGGGAGACTGGTGCATTTCAGCTGGACTGGCTACATCAAAGGCAGTGAGTTCTATTGATATCAGAGTCAGCATTGGCAGAGAGCACTCTCTGGGGAGGCTTTGGTTTGCTTTTCTGTAGCAGATGATGATGCTGGTGGCAGAGCTGGGAGTCACTTGGTATTGAGTTGTCATTAAGCCTTGGTTGACATGTGGAAGCCAAATTCCTGTGATTCTGACCTTAATCTTTTTAGAAATGCATGCTTGCACACCCAGCTAGTATGCACTGGTGAGGCCATCATGATTGTTAAAAGTTCGAAATACTGCCCCAGGCCCCTTTTCCCATTTGCTCTGGCTACCCTTGGACTTCCCCTAAGACAGTCCCTTCCCTTCTAACACAGCCTCTGTGACCCAGCAGCCATAAGGTTAAAGTCTGGCTTGTGGGTCAGTGCCTCTTCCTGTAGGTTTTATCAGACCAGTGACTCCCCTGTTTATAAATACTCACGTCTCCCTTGCCTGTTCTTGTGCCTGTCCCAGTGTGTATCCCAGTGTGTGTCCTGCACAGGTGTTAGAAATCCAGTTACGGCCTTGGGGAGGTAGTATAGTCTTGGATTCACAAAGAGCTTTGGAGTCCTACAGATTCCAAAGTCGGCAACTTCTGAGCCCAGTGTCTTTAGACCAGTCTTTGAACCCTGATGTTCATTTTCCTGTAGAATAGGGATAATATCTATTTCTCAGGAGTTTTTGAAGCTTAAAAGAATCTGTGTATAATAATAAGCTTTCCACGTGAGTATTTATTCCTTTGATTTCCTTTGGGTTTCATCATAGCTGATTACTCTAGGTCATTTCTCATTTTATACATCTTTGTGTAATTCTGTTTTAAGGAATTAGTTTCACAGAGGGAGTTTAAACCTGGTAACTTCATATTCAGTCATCTTTTTCTTAGACTGAAAGGTAATTATCTTTATTGATCTCTAGACATTTATCTTTAGCCTTGTTCTAGATCTGTGTATAGATCTGTTGCTTGTACTGTAGTAGCCCAGAGGTCTTTAAAAGCAAATGTCTGCACTTTAGTACTTTCTTCCTCCTCCCCATCTTCCTCGACTTATTTTGTAGCTCCGCACCTTACTCAGAAGAGACAACACAGTATGCTGTATTGGGGACAGTGATGACTTGAGTAACTTTTCAAACACCATAAAAAGCTTTTAAAATTTGTACTCAGTTGGCAAGCTATAGAATCTTGGCATTAAGAGAAACTTAAAGATCCTTTAATCTAAAGATCCTTGGACCTTTTCTCCTGGCTAAACCTTTCTAGTTTCATCCACTGTTAACTTTTTCAAACATGGTTTTCATGGGGCACCTGGCTAGCTCAGTAGAGTGGGTGACTCTTGACCTTGGGGTTGTTGAGTTCAGCCCCACGTTGGGCATAGAGTTTACGTACAGAAAAACAAAAACAAAAAGATATCCACAACATGGTTTTCATTTCTCTTACCAGTCCGTTCATTTTGTTGCCAACCTTTTTTGTCGGTGCCTGTCTCGGTGGGGTTCCCAGAATGGACCATTATATTCTTGGCCTATTGAACAAACAGTGGTTTGGAATCACCTGCCAGCTTCTTTACTTGCACACACAGTAGAGGTTACTGTGCCGAACCACACACACATGCACACGCACACACGTGTATACAGCTGTGTTAATGCGTACCGGTGATTTGGGCGGCCGTTTTATGCCGTCGACTGTTGGTTTGAGTTTTGTGTCAATCAGCCCTTTAGTGCATTTTACGAGTGATTGTGCTCTGCCACCCCTTTCCCACCTTTACGCGATGTAGTTGATTCTAAATGCATACCTTGCGTATTTGCCATACTTGGTATATAGTAGGTGCTTAGTAAATGTTTGAGTGATTATGCTTTTTACCCCTGAACTTACTTAATCCCTGAGTTTGTTTCTTTCTTTCCTTTTCACGTCATCCCCACAGACTCTGTGCTCTAGCCTGGTGAACTACCAGTTATTAGACCCTGAAACAGCTGACTGTTTGTGCTTCTGTATGAGCGTGCTCACAGTTTATCTTTGGAGCAGCCCCTCTTCCCTCTCATCCCTGATGTGTTCAGCTTCTAAGAGTCAGCTAGGGGACACCTCTTCTCTCTTTCCTGACCTCTCTTTCTTCCCTGCACTCCCTCGTGTCTTCCTCTACCCAGATAACCAGCTAAGTCGTCCACTGACTTGTTTTCTCCCTCAGAATGTATATACTCTGAGAGCAGGCACTGTGTTTTTATTTTTCCAGCTGCAGCACCTAACACTGTGCCTGGCAGGAGCTGCATCCTAAACTTGGTGGATGCATGAATGAGTAAACGGACACTGAACGGTTTCAGGGCCCGACGTTCCAGCCCATAATCTTTCTGCATCTGGCTTCTGTGATTCAGCCTCTTATCCATTAGTAGACTGAGCAGCTTTGGTCAGCATGCTTTCTCTGTCTTTACTTGAGTCACTGCCTTCGGTGTTGACGAAGGCAGGATTGAGGCCTGATTGCTATACTTCAGGGACATTTACATGTTGCTTTTTTTCTGTATTTTTGTGTCAGATTAATATAAAAGAAGAACAACAACAAAATCCTTATAATTTCTGGCTTCTGTGGTGTAGAAACAGTCCAGACTAGCTTGCTTTGTACCCAGATTGAGAGTCGGTTTATTATTATTTCTTCTGAAGATACTGTGCAGGTAGGTCATTCTTGAACTCATTCTCAGCTGAGTGAATATTATGAGACCCTGTTGGAAAAGCTTTCTTGCATTTTTCAGGGTAAAGGAGTTTTGAGATCTTCATGGAAACCTACTTAGGCTGCAAGGAAGTGAAATTGGGAATCTCGTCTTTGCTTTCTGATTTGTCTAGCTGGGCTCGCAGTTGGGACTACGTGTTAAAATTTGCCAGGCCCTTCAAAACTGGTGAAAATCCCAGCTCTTCTAGAAGTATATTGACATTTGAAGATAACACTGTGTCATGACAGTTTTTGTGGATTTAGTAATTGTCCTTAAGTTTGGACTATTTTAATTTCCAGGAGCAGATGAGAGGTAATCTTTGGAAAAGGACTGTGAAATAAAATTAGCGTCTGGTAAAATCAGTTGTGATTTGTAGCTGGGAAGAGTTAGTCACTCTAGCATTTTTTTTTTTTTTTTTAAGATTTCATTTATTTGACAAAGCACAAGCAGGGGGAGTGGCAGGCAGAGGGAGAAGCAGGCTCTCCACTGAGCAGAGAGTGGGACATGGGGCTCCATCCCAGGACCCTGGGATTGTGACCTGGGCTGAAGACAGACATTTAACTGGCTGAGCCACCCAGGCGCCCCCGTCATACTAACGTTTTAACAACACAACTCTGATGTTTTTCATTCATTTATTTATTTTTTAAGGATTCTTTTTTTATGAGAGAATGAGTGTGGGAGTGTGTGAGCCAGTGTGGGGAGGAACAGAGGGAGAGGGAGGGGCAGGTGGACTCTGCGCAGAGCACAGAGCCAGACGTGAGGCTCGATCTCAGGACCCTGAGATCATGACCTGAGCCAAAATCAAGAGTTGGATGCTTAACTGACTGAGCCCCCCAGGCACCCCCAGCACAGCTCTGGTATTTTAAGGAAGATTGGAGTTCTCAGATGAGTTCCACTTTGAAATGTTTTGTTCTTGATCTTATGAAGAGACCTTAGCAAAGCAAAGCAAAGCAAATATGAAGGGCTTAGGACATGAACTGGATTTGTAGAATTCTGTATTACGTTAATATTTGGGGAATGAGTAGTCTTTACTAGTGTTTTTGGGTCAGAGAACACTACTCCTGAGAGATTAGGAGTGTGCCCCTATTCCACACTTTAAAGTTGCTAAATACCTGTAGAATTATTGTCACTGCCTTGTAATTAGGTGTTTACATAACCTCTCTCTCTCTCTCTAAGAGATTGAGCGCTCTTTCTGGGCTGTGACTACCAACTGATTAATTACTGTGACCCAAGAGTGCAGTCTCTGGCCCTGGTTAGATACATAAATGTTTGAGCATAAATGAGAGACCCTAGATCTTTTTGTATGTGTCCTGTGTGATCCAAAAGTGCCTCTCATTGTAAGAAATTGCATTTATTCATGCCTTCTAGGATAGGTAGATCTGAAGTTCTGGCGGTAGTTGCTGTATACAGTGTGTGTTAACTATTGGAAGTCATCTCTTTCCAGGTTGCTCGAAATTGTAACAAATGGACAGTCTAGTATAGACAAAGTACTGTGTTAGATGTAAAGTTTAGCATTCATCCCTAAGCATGTTTCTGGAATAGCTCCCTGGAAATGGGAATGACTTGGCTGCCATTATTTCAGTGATTGATATGATGCAGTTCTGCATTATCACTTGTAGGTCATTTCTGGTGAACCCACTGCCATTAAGAGGAGGACTTGGGGCACCTGGGTGCCTCGGTCAGTTAAGTGTCTGCTTTTGACTCAGTTCTCATGATCTCAGGGGCAAGCCCCACATAGGGCTTCTTGCTCAGCAGGGAGCCTGCTTCTCCCTCCCTCTCTGTACCTCTTTCCATTCATTCTCTGTCTCTGTCTCTCTCTCAAATGAATTAAAAAAAAACTAAAAAAAAAAAAATGTGGATTTAACTACTAATCTCTTTTTCCTTCAACCCAAGGACATCATGACTATTAAACAGCATGTGTTTTTTTTGAAGTTTATGTATTTTTTTTTTTTTTTTTTTTTTTAGTAATCTCTATACAACATGGAGTTCGAACTCACAACCCCAAGATCAGTGTCAGATGCTCTGCTGACTGAGCCAGCCACGCACCCCTAAACAGCATGTTTTAAATAACGTAGCCGGTCTGTTCTAATAAGTATGCTTATCGATTTTGGCCAGGACACTTTGTACCCCAAACAGAGAATCCTAAAGTGTTAGTATGGGGATTATAGAGTTTGTATAATAGAGGAATAACTTGAGGCCTAGAGAGATGAAGTGACTTGTACAGATTTTTTGAAATTCTTAATCAGCTTGCAGATTGCTGTTTTCTTTTTTTAATGTTTTTCCCTTTTCAGAATAGCTTCTCTTGTCCCTCCCTGCCTTTGATTCCATAACACTAATAAAGTCAGTATGCCCCATTCACCTTCTTTTGTTCTGAGTATTGAGTGTACACACAGCAGGCTTGCAGTTAGAGAAAGGACCGGAGCTTTAAGCATTGACCAGAATTCAGTGATTCTATGTCTCTGTAAAGATGTGGGGACAGAGATACACCTTCC
The DNA here is from genome assembly GCA_003697995.1 of Taxidea taxus jeffersonii. Taxonomy (NCBI): domain Eukaryota; kingdom Metazoa; phylum Chordata; class Mammalia; order Carnivora; family Mustelidae; genus Taxidea; species Taxidea taxus. Next base: position 13,322 of record RCUC01142720.1, read on the forward strand.
AGGAACGTTTAGTTTTATTCTTTCCCATAAGCCCTAACATGGTCTTACTGCTGTTGGTTCCGTGTCATTGCAACCGTACTCTTTCTTATCCTTGTTATCCGTGTACTTTTCAGTGCTATTTAACAAAAGTATGGCAGTAGCTTTACATAGTTTTATGCACTTTCCATGCTTCCGTGACTTCTCGCTGGCCGCTTCTTGCCAGCGTGTTACCATACACATTGTGGAAGAAGCCAAGATGCCCAGCCATGGCACCGAGATAACTGACATTCAACACAATGATGGAGAACATCACAGCTTTACAAAGGACTGTTGAGTTGCTGGAAGAAGTGAAGAAAAGTGTTCTGAAATTTGCTTTATTAGAGTACAATTTACATGGAGTAAAATTCATCCACTTAAAATGTACAGTTCAGTGAATTGGTTCTGTCAGTTGCATAGTCATATAACCACCACCACAATCAAGGGAGAGAACTTCTCTGTCATTCTAGAAGGTTTCTTTCTTGCCTCTTGCAGTCAGTCCCCTCACCCCCACTCCAGGGCCCAGGCAGGTACTGATCTGCTTCGTGTCACTACAGTTTTGCCATTGCTAGAAATTTGTAAGAGTGAGATCATACAACATGTAGTTTTTTATATCTGGCATTTCCATAATGCTTTTGAAATCTTATCAATATAGTTACATGTATCAGTAGTTCCTTTTTTGTTGTTGTTGTTGAGAAGTATTCTATTTATGGATATACCACAGATTGTTTATCTACTTACTCGTTGGACAGACATTGGAATGGTTTCTAGCTTCTAACTACTTATAAGTAAAGCTTCTAGAAATATTTGCATGCAGCTCTTCATATAGACATGTTTATATAGACATGTATTTTTATTTCTCTTGAGTAAATAAATACCCAAGAGTAGGATTAAGGGATGATCAGACTGTTTTTCCAAATGCCTGTGCATTTTTCCCTTCCAGCCCACAAGGGTTCCAGTCACTCTTTACTTTTCAAATATTGGTATTGTCAATCTTGTACGTTTAAGGCATGCTAGGGGGTGTATAGGTTTTAATTTTCATTTCCTTGAAGACTGCTAATATTGAGCATCTGTCTTCTTTGGTGAAAGGTCTATTAAATATTTTTTGGCCTTTTTTTGAGATATTTGTCATATTATTGAGTTGTAAGAGTTCTTCGTATATTCAGAATACACATCCTTTATTAGATATGTTTTGTAAATAATTTCTCTCCAACTAATCCTTTTCATTGTAATAGTATCTTGAAGAGCAGGAAGTTTCTTATTTTTTTGAAGTCCAGTGTATTCACTTTTTTCTTTTTAGTTTGTGCTTTTCTTGTGTCCTCTGACCTTACACCAATACTACAGCGTCTTGAACGCCATAGCTTTATAGCTCAGTTGTAAAGTCAGGTAGTGTAAGTTCTCCAACTTTGTTCTTCAAAATTGATTTGGCTATATTTTAATTCATTTGCACTCTTTTTTGTTTAGCTTCTTTTTAGTTCTTTTAGTTCATTTTCACCTCTGTGTGCGTTATAAATCAGCTTCATGATTTTCGGAAGAGAGTGTGCTGCAGTTTTTATTGAAAATGCATTAAATCTGTAGCTAGCTCAGTTTGGAGAGAGTTGACATGTAACTATATCGAGCTAATCCATTAACTGGGCATGTTTCTCTATTTTTAAATGTCTTATGTGGTTTTTTTTAAAAGCATGTTTATGTATTTGTGATATGGTAATATTACAATAATTTGTAATATAATATTATAATATTTTGTTAAATTTATCCTTACAGATAATATTTTGTTAAATTTATTCTTAAATGTTTCATGTTTTTGGTGCTGTTATAAATGCTTGAAATTTAAACTTCCAGGTTTTGTTTGTTTGTTTTAAAAATTTTGTTTATTTATTTGACAGAGAAAGACAGAGATCACAAGTAGGTAGAGAGGCTGGCAGAGAGAGAGGGGGAAGCAGGCTCCCCGCTGAGCAGAGAGCCCAATGCAAGGCCCCATCCCAGGACCCTGAGATCATGACTTGAGCCGAAGGCAGAGGCCGAACTCACTGAGCCACCCAGGCGCCCCTGGTTTTTGTTTTAATATTTAGAAATATAATGGATTCTTGTTTATTGGCTTTGTAACATACCATTTTGTAAAAAAAATCACTTGTTTTTTCTAGAAGTTCTTTTGTAGATTCCTGGTGAGAACTGATACTCTTGTTGCCTGTTTGAGGGGTAAGCATTCGTACTTTCATCTCTCTGTATAATTTCAGCTGTAGGTTTTTAGTAAACTCCGTTTATCAGGTTGAGGAAGTATCTTTTCTGTTCCTAGTCTGCTGAGGGTTTTCATAAAGGATCAGGGTTGAGTGTTGTCAGATGTTGTTTTCCTGCATCTTGAGATATTTGTGTAGTTTTTCTTTCTTATTTTGTTGATGGTGGTGAAGTCCATTAATTTGCAAAAATTAAACCAACATTGTATTCCTGGGATAAACCCCATTTGGTGATTGTATATTGTCCCTTTTTATGTTTCTGAGTTTGAAATGGTGACATTTTGTTATGGATTTTTCTGTCTGTGTTCGTGAGGGCTTCTGCTTTTCTTTTAATATCTTTGTCTAGATTTAGTATCAGGGTAATGTTGGCTGCATGAGATAAGATGGGACATCCTCTT
>ML104817.1:0-11142 GCA_003697995.1 Taxidea taxus jeffersonii
GATTTTTGGCTACATTATACATCAATGATACAAAACAAAACAAAAAAATACTAAGATAATTTCTAAAGTTTTAATTTGAGCACCTGAGTGAGTAATGATGTCATTTACTGAGACACAGAAGACTGAAGGAGAAGCAAGTTTGGAAGGAGGGGACGTTGTTAAAGTGCCTATGAGATAGCTGAAGGTTTGTATCTAATAGAGGACACAGGCCTCTAAATAAGAGAAGACAACGAAGATTTTAATAGGTACCTGCGAAAATTTCTGACTCAAAGAATCCAGAATAAACAAGCAAAGGTAAGTTTAAATTTGGAGGAAAAGTAGAATATTCATAAGAAACAAAACATTAAAAATGAAATCATAATTAAGATACTCAGAAAATTAAGATATGGGATCAGTGGACAAGGATACTCTAAAACACACACACACAGTATTGAAAATTAAGATATGGGACTGAAAATGAAAAATTCAAGAGACAGCCTAGAAGACAAAGGGAAAAAAGTGTTTGCTATCCTAGAAATTTGGGTAAAAATGAAAAAGGCAAAAAATAGTAAAGATAAGAAATTTAGAGGTCCTTAGGAATAATAGGAGTTCCTGACAGAGAGAATATAAAGAAATAAAAGACTAAGGCTTATTACAAGCTTAACATATGCCAGGTACTAAACGCTCGACTCAGAGTAATTCATTAAATCCTCACAACAGCCTGTATGATGGGCTATTTTTATCACCATCCTCACTTTTATGCAAAATATCAGGTATCCAAATGTAATATTTATGGAAAATAGATGAAGACAAGGAAGGCTACAAGAGACATACAAGAAAATTATGTCTAATATTGAATTTTATATAACTGAGAATGAAATAAAAATATTTCAGGCAGGTTAGTTCTTGAAAAATTTAACTCCCTTCACCCCCTTTCTTCAGAGCTAGTAGAGGTTGTGTTACAACAAAGTGAAGAAACACGTGGAATGCGACAATTAGGCTTTTAACAGAATAAAGGGGAAAAGAAGCTGGTAAGGGAGTTCTCTAAAGAACCACCATGCACTCAGTGTCAGAGCAACCATATTAGAAAGCTCAGAAAGTTATCTTCAAATACTTGAAACTGATTAATTTTTACATCATCTAAATATATCGCAATTTAGAAAACTGACAGAGGATTTGGGATTGAAACAATGGTAACTAAATAGAAATCATTTGATATGAAAATGAAACAACTATTAATTTATGAGGGGAAAAAAGATAAGGGGGACAGAAACAATAATCGTAGAAAACAACATGGCTCACCTGTGACTAGGGCTCACATAATCAAAATGCTATAAACATGGAATAGAGCTGACTGAAATTATAGTAATAGCAACATTGGGTGAAGGGGAATGGAGAGGATTCTTTGGTGTGTAGCAGGGGCCGGTGAATGGTGAAACAAGAAAAAGGATATTCTCATTCTCTGTAGTGGAGAATAAGTCTAGCCTAAAGGAAAATCCAGATGTCAAGCATCTAAAGCATACTAAAATAGCCCTAAATATTTTAAATAAATTTTAAAAAGTAAGTCAAAAGTAGTATCTCTTACCTTGGGTGGGGGAAGTGGTACAAGTTGGGTGGGGTGGGGAGAGCTAAGAGATTGAAGATTTTTATAAAATTATTTGACACCTTAAAGAGTAAATGTTATAACTTTGGTAAAAACAGAGACCAGAGAGGATGGGAAGGAGGAAGAAATGGAAGGGAGGAAAGAAGGGAGGGAGGTTCAAGAACCTGGCTATTTGTGTTATTAATTTTTTCAGTACACAATTTAGTACATTATCAAATGAATTTTTTTTAAGATTTTATTTATTTATTTGACAGAGAGAGAGACAGCAAGAGAGGGAACACAAGCAGGGGGAGTATGAGAGAGAAGCAGGCCTCAATCCCTTGGTCCTGGGATCATGATCTGAGCTGAAGGCAGATGCTTAAAAACTGAGCCACCCAGGTCCCTCAAATGAATAATTTAATCAATCGTTTAAATTTTAAAATGATAAGAGTACCTTAAGTTACTCTCAAAATCCAGGCAGGATTATAAATAATAATCCATTATTTAAATTTTTTTTCCTATATCCATGATGCTATTAAACATTACTTATCCCCAAGTAAAAACCTTTGCTCAGCAAACACCATCCTTGAAAGTTAATTTTCATTATTCATTGTTTTTCTACCCATCTGTTCCATGTCAATTCAGGTTAAAAGGACTTGTACAACTGAAATCTCCCCCAGAAAACAATTCCCCCAGCAGGTGTTACCTGTGAAGAGCATGAATTTCCCCTCTGATATCATAGAATATGCCTCTCCTTCATACTGTGTACCTTGTGGGAAATACTTTCTCCCACATGTTCCCATCCCAGAGGCCATTGAACTGAATAGCAAATGGGCATTAACTAATGAAGACACGGCTTTTATACCCCAAACTGAAGGCAAACACTTTGCAAAAGTGGAAACTAAAATTGCTTGGGAATTACAAAACCTCCAATGCATATTTTAAAATCCTGTGAATTAATGTCTACTCTGAATGTGTAGCTACATTCCTTGCACGACCAAAGAGCATGAAGAGCAACAATGGTTAATGAATGTTCTCAAAGCAAGCAGTGCGTGTCTTAAAGATCTCTCTCAAAGCGTATATTTTCTAAGTTATTCATCATGCAAGCTCCACAGAAACGAGCTACAATCCTCAAGTTCACCTTTAGAAGGGCTCAAATCCCAAGTGTGCTTGTATAAAAATCAAGAAGGCAGCAGAGACCAGATTGGGAACACAGATAAATTTTCAAAATTCTGCTTTGTCTTTAGGGTATTTGGATCAAAGAGGAGAAATCCACAGACTGTAACACCATTTGTTCGCAGCATAAATACCGTCAGTGTGGTTCAGTCACATCTACAACACTCCATCTGCCAGCTGTGAGAAGGAAAAGGAAAGCAATGAGGCATATTATTAATCAAGGCTTGAAGTGGCAGGTTCAAGCACCACATGATTCATGATATGTAAAGAAAGATCTAGATGATGTGTTTTCTTTAAGTGAAAATCCATAGAATTCAGGATTATAAGTTTTTTACTTATTTATGCAATAGAATGACTGACCACCCAGTTAAAGAATTACATACCAAATTTATTGGACTGGAATTGCCCTTTTTCCTTAACGAACATGCACACCCACAAACCATTAATAATTTTTTGTCTCTTTTACATGCCACCACCCACATATTTCTCACCCAAGCCCCATCACCATCACAATGACGGGAAACAGATGAAACACCTAAAGGACAAGCACTAAAGAGACAGAATTTTTTTTTTTTTTTAATAATTACCAAGCTTAGGCTGGTAGATAGGCAGCTGTCTCCTAGTATGATGTCAGTATTCCCACTTCTAAAAGAATTGCTCTTCTGCCCACGACCCTAAATGGTCAATAGGTAAAAAACAGTGGTTATATATTCATTCGTTTGGCTGGGACAGAAGATAGGTTCTGGGGACGCCTGGGTGGCTCAGTTGGTTAAGCGGCTGCCTTCGGCTCAGGTCATGACCCCAGCGTTCTGGGATCGAGTCCCACATAGGGCTCCTTGCTCGGCAGGGAGCCTGCTTCTCCCTCTGCCTCTGCCTACCACTCTGTCTGCCTGTGCTCGCTCTCTCTCTCTCTCTGACAAATAAATTTAAAAAAAATTAAAAAAAAAAAAGAAGATAGGTTCTGCTTCTTATTATAATACAAAGGTCCATGGGCAGTATTATACTTTAAGTCTCCTCAGTCTTTACTGGAGTTTGTCATTTCACAAGAGCTGGTATTGAGAGCGTAAAGAGGTAGAGGACATGCAAAGCACTGAGGGCTGGGGGAAAGACAATCTATCTATGGAGGAAGGATAAGAACACAGAAAAAGGATTGTAAGGTGCTAAACACAGATACTAGCAAGGTCCACTCACCCTGTGTTCTGATTTCTTCCTACCTCTCCAGTCATCCCACCCTACATTCCTGTCACCCATAGTGGTATAGCTGTTCTGGCTTCCTTTTTAGCTTTTCAGTTTCCAACTTCTAGTCCTCTTAGGAGCTGTCCATATGCTGTTCTTTTGTCCATAATGCTACTCCACACCATCTCTCTTTTACCTGGACAAAGTCCAATGACCCTCTAAGCCTTAAATGCCACCTTCTCAAGGAACACTTCCTGATTTCCTCAAACGAAGTCAAATGTTTTCATTATACAGTCTCATAACTCCCTGTATGCCTACTTAAGAGCACTTATAGAAACTACAATAAAGTTACAACTAATATTATATCTAAGTACATTTTCATAGCAAAAATTTAAATATTTGCTTTTTGTGTTTAATATCCACTTCCTCTAATGGGATAGCTATTTCATCATGTGGGATGATTTTATTCCTTGTTTATTCTCAGTGATTTGTCCAATGTCTAACGTGTATTTTTCAGTCAATAACTAAAATATCATCTCCAGAATTTTGTAGAGCTCCAACTTTTTGACTGCCTTAAACTTAGGAGAAAACCACATGAAAAATTAAACCCTAGTCCAAAATTTCATGAGAAAAAAAATGCCCTACTGAAATATTAGCTTGTGGGTTAGGCAGCAATGTTTTAAGATTCTACTCTGTGGAAAGCGTATTTCTAGATATGTGACTGATCTATAAAGTTTCTGGCCTCTGGGTTCTGCCAATCAAATATGGGAGTTAGATGAGCAAATATAAGACATTAAAAACCTCCAACAGAGAAAATCCACACATGAATGTAAGCTAATGGAGCTATCTTAGAGTCTGGTGATGGAGAGTACATATCCGAAGCCAGATGGCCTGCTTTAGAATCCACTCATTCCTAATCATTACTAGCCAATTACTTCAGGCATGCTATTTTACCTCTCTGTGCCTTATTCTCATTCAGTAAAATGACTACAAGAAAAGCACCCTCTTTACAGAGTTGTGTTCATTTTTTAGATATATGTTCAAAGTGCTTAAAGACAGCCTGAAATAAATATATATTATTATATTCACATAATTTAGTAAATATATATCTAATATATTGTGATTTTAATATATAATAATCTATCATGTATACATAATTTATACTACATATTATTATGTATAATTGATATTTGTATAATTTAATATAATTATACATGAATTTATATATTATAGCTAACATTTATTGAATGCTTAGCTTTTTAAGATAAGTTCTCAGCCCTATAGAACTCAGTCCCCAAAATCTAAGGAAATGCTGAAGTGAAGGGATTCGCCAGAATCTAGGTAACCAGAGAGGTTAATACGAGTTCATCAGAGAAGGTGAATTTGGAGGAAAAAACCTGAAGAAGGGTGGTAACACAACTTAGTGTAATAAAAGAAGTGTATATTTTTTAAAGGGACAAAAAAAAGCCTAAAAACTCAGAGACAGAAGTAACTAGGTGTGCTGAGTTGAAAAGAAGGTTCATTCTATCTGAATATGTGTACCATGAAATAAAACCAGTAAAATGAGCAACAGGAGTTGAAGGCCTTGGGGCAGATGCTGAAGAGTTTGATTCAAGAGCTAATTACGAGCTACAGTGGTTTCCTGTGTGGGAGTAATCTGATTAAAATAATTTGGGGAAATGATAATTGTTGCTTTAATTAGAATGGATTAGAAAAGAAGAGAAATTGTCTAGCTATGATATGATCAGCAGCAGGACTCAAAAAGAGGACTATGAATACTGAGAAGGTATGTTTCTGGGAAGAGATACGACAGAATTGTATTACAGATGTCTAATGTAGAATAATAGAGAGAATATAACCTAAAAAGGATCAGAGTATACTGCTATCTTATTTGTAGTATAAATGTGTGCCTTCTTAATATTTAATGCAGTTTGTAATTCAATGCTCTGATATTTTTAAGGAGAGAAGAAAAACCTTCTCAGACCAGTGTTACTCAGTAACAGAGTCTCCCCCATCCCATTTTAGCCAAAGTATTTGAATAACCCACAATAACTGGGGACAAATCAGACCTATCAGACACATCCGCCACTTTGAAGTCATTAGCTGTTAGGAGCTCAGCTGACTCACCAAATTCATTTTACATAGCTTACCAAACAGCTGTCAGACTTCAATTGATTTTGTGTCACTTGAAATCCAAGAACTTAGAAGTTAAAAGAACCATATCACAAGGTTGACACCTTAATCTTACTCACCTCTGGTTCTGTGACTGACATTATTAAGAGATTAATGAGCACTTGTTCAACGCTATTTTTATGCCTTATGAACACTGTGTTCACTATCAATTCTAGTTTATCATCTGTACATTTGGTCATTTTCAATTATCAAGTGACCTATATTCATAAAAACACTGCATGTTTTGAATATCTTATCTTTAAGATGGATAAGAATCTATACTTTAGGTGATAAATTATGTCCTGACCCCTCTCAGGAGGAAAGGAGGGAAAAGCACTTTGCATTGAATACAATGTATTGAGTGCCAAGATCCACACAAATTGCTTAACATTTTATCTCACTTAATCTTTTACTGAATTCTATGATGTAAAAATAACTATTCTCTTTTTTCCAGGTGGAGATACAGGGTTCAGGACGGCCGAGAGACACATTCAATGTCACGTGGCTGTAAATGTCCGAGTTAAAACATGGCGTCTGCTTTGCAAGCCTTGAATGCTTTCATATTATGCTGCCTCTGTCCTCTTCTCATGCAGTCTACTTCCAACCAGCCTTGTCCTCAGAGCATTGTCATGTGTCACACAGTACCACATCCACTGCCAAATTGCAACCAGGTGGGAGAGATAAGCAGCCACATTTTCAACTAAGAAAACAAAGAGGCAATAAACAGGCAGAGATGCACTGCCCTCCTGATCCAAAGAGAGATGCTACCTGCTCTTTTCACAGATGATAATTTTCGCCCCAGTGCTTGTGTGATGTGCAGATAAAGACAGTACAAGCCATGATCCTGGAGGTTTGAAATTTAATGGATGAGGCAGACTTCCAAACAGTGGACCCACATAAGAATGAGAAAACTGTTAAGTTGGGGAGCACAAATGCTTTTTTTAAGAGGTGCTTTGACTCTGAGAAACAAACTGAGGGTTTGGGAGGGGAGGGCAGTGGGGGTTGGGTGAGCCCAGTGGTGGGTATTAAGGAGGGTATGTATTGCATGGAGCACTGGGTGTGGTGCATAAACCACATGAATCATGGAACACTGAAAAAATAAAATGAATTTTTTTTAAAAAAGAGGTGCTTTGATGGAAGAGTCGAGTTTCATAAATAGCAATAAAGAAAAGGCTTTCTTAATAAGTGGAGAAAACAATAGAAACAACTGTTGCAGAGGTATAAAACAACTTGACATGCGTGGAAGGATGAGCAAGCCAATCTAGGTGTGATGGAAAGTGTGTTTGTGTGTGCGTGTCTGTGCATGCATGCATTGTGCTCTGCCAGTGGCTAATTTCATGACCCTGGATATATAGTTTTAAATTTTAACTTTCTTGCATGAACGGGGTGAAATCACTGAAGGGTTTTATACAGAATAGTGACATAATAAGGACTATATTATTATTTTCAGTTACTAGTATTATTAATAATTAATACCTCACTTTTGTTAAATGCTTATGAAATACCAGGAACTTTGCTAAGCACTTAATATACATGTTTCCTTGAGTTCCTATACTCATCTCATAGATTAGAAATAATCTTATTTATGTTTGATAATGACAGAAACCAAGCCTCAGAAAAATTATCACTAACTCAAGTTTTCACTGATAGCAAGAGACAGCTCTTGGACACCTAAATCTGTCTTTCTGTAAAATCTATTAACGACTATGCTCTACTCTCTGATTACATATGAAAATTGAGCTATGTAAAGGGGCAAGCAGATCTCGGCAAGACTTGTCCCATAGAATAGCCATTCACCAATAAGTAACAGATACTTTCATTTCCTTCTTGTCTTCACGAAATTATTACAAAAACAATGTTAGCCAGGGTGCCTGGGTGGCTCAGTTGGTTAAGCATCTGACTGTTGGTTTCAGCTCAGGACCTGATCTCTCTCATGGGTTGTGGGGTTGAGCTCCTGATCAGGCTACTAGCTAAGTGGGAAGTTTGCTTTAAGGATTTTCTTCCTCTGCCCCTCCCCTCTTGTGCTCTTTATGTCTCTCTCTAAATAAATAAATGAATCTTTAAAGGAAAAAAGGCAATATAAGCTTTCTTCTCACTTTTCTGTAGCTTGCTATTCATGTAGTGAAACACTGAAAAAAATATGTACTCCTTGGAGATGGAATAGGAAAATTGAGATTTCTGATCTTTTGCTTTCCACTAGCATTTAAAGATCTCAAAGCAATTTGCCAACATTACCTCATTCATTCTTACCTCATCTCTGTTAGTGAAAGACAAAAGGCAATTTTACTGACTAAAGGATGTTGTTTCTACTAACCCACATCATTTTAATGGCTCGAAGAAGATATATACCAAGAAATTCTCTAAAGTATGGAAGAAATCAGCGATACCATACACTTTAAAACCCAGGACTAGCAAACTGCAAGTCAGAGCTTTAACTTGTTTGATAATACATAGGAAAAATCTCATGATTAAAAAGAAAAGCAGTGAAATTACATTTTAGTCAATTCCTGAAGGGCATGGTTTTATTTTTTGTAAGCTTTCTCTTTGGCCCACTGTTTTTGTTTCTTTGGTTTTTGTTTTATGTTTTTGAAACAAGGTACTAAAGAGTGTCAGGATGGGAATGTCAGTCATGCAGACTATGGCAATGTTCTTGAGAGTCTAGTGGATAAGAGCCTGAGTTTTAACCATATATCTGTCATCTACCAGCCAAATGATCTTGAAAAAGTCATTTATCTTTGCCATTCTTAGAACAACACTGGCTTAAGACAACTATTAAATGAAGGCATGAAAGTAAATATTTCAAAGTTCCTTTTTAGTTCTCAGGTTTATTATAACCAATATGTTATAAATTGCTTTCTAGAAGAATTATTAACAATCTCCCCTTGTCCATTATTTCAAATTCAAGAAAAATGTATTGCAAATGTCAGTATTCTAAAATGCCTGAAGGAATAAGCTAGGTAATATAAATAAATGTTACAAGATGGATAAAAGATAATAGGGGATCCATGCCCCTCCCCAGACATTCAAAGTCACATTTTTAAAAAAGGATAATGTGAGCCACGCAAAGGACATCTGCAGGCTAAAACATGTTCAAGCTTTTCTTATGCAAAAGTTAGATTATTTCATTTGATCATTCAGCTGTCTCCAGCTTGCTTCACGTCAAACTTCTCAAAATAATTATATATCTCTCCAAATGAAAAACTTAGATTCATTTTCTTTCAGACTGCTTTAAATCAGGAATACATATTGATTGCCTTTATTCATGTTTTTTCTTGCTCGTTGATATGATGGTTGATTTGACTCTGGCAACCCATCTCACCTTTATGAACATATTTACTTTTTAGGCTTCCATGAGCATATTACCCTTGACTGTCCTAATCTGACTTCTTCTAGACCTCTTTTATGGGCTTCTCATCTTCTCTTACCAACTTTCTAATAATGGTGTTTACTCTGGCTCTTGTTTTAGCCCACTAGCCTTCACTCCACATGCTCTCCTTGGAGATCTCAAACACTCTTATGTGACTAATAATTATTCCAAAATATTTCTGGAGCACTATATCTAAAAATTTGCTAATTATCTACCTCAACATCTTATAGGCTCCTTAATCCCAATGCCTAAGTCCCAAGATCCCACTTGTCATCTTATCTGCACTAGTTACAATTTCCTGGTCTCAGCTCCAAACTCACCCTTCTTCTCCTTGCTTTATGATGCTGGATCTGGACTCTGTAAGCATCTTTCCTTTGTTAGCCAGTTCATCATTAGGCTTTGTTAATACAGGGCAATGGAGGGAAACTACACAACTACAGTAGAAGCAAGGGATTTCCCTTCCAGATTCTAGTGTGCAGTTGTTTCATCACCAGCAGACTGGTGTGTATGTGGCCCCAGTACTCATCTTCATGTTCCTCAGAGAACTAGAACCTGCACTCCAGCAAATTTCTCCAGTCATCCACCTGGCTCTTCCTATGTTCCAGTTTGTTGGCTCATAAATCAACCCTTATACATGCAGGGCAAGGAGAGAAGGAAGAAAGAGGAAGCCACTCCAGATTGGTAGGGAACAGGTTTAATAAGTAAGGAAACTTACATCGAAGTCTTGTCTTGAGCACCTGCAAGACAAGTAGATCTTTGCACCTGTCTACCAGAATCTTAAAGGTTTATACAGGGGCTTTAATTAAGTTTAGTATGTATATCATCCAGATGGTCTCAATAACACCTTACTCTCTCAAACTATGAACTTGAAGCAGCTCCCATTGTGGGAGTGGTGAGTAGAACATAAATTCCAAAGACAGGGAATGGGGTGAGGAGTCTTTGATTGCCTGATTACAGCTTTCAGGTCAACCAGCTGTCATATCCTCCCAATGACCTCCTCTAAAACAGCTTAAGCCAGTGACCTCTGGCAAGTGTTTCCAGCCCCTTGGCAGACCACTTCTATAAACCACTTCTGACCTCCAACCTTTGACAAATTTCTTTACCACCAGCAAGCTTCATTTTTCTGTTTCAGCCACCTCAGTGTGAAAAGGCTTGAATCTCAGTCTTGGAGTAAGAGAAATCTGCTAAGTTCTTAGTCTTTCCTTGTTTGCTGTCCCTAAACCCTAGAAAAAAATGGCTACTTTTTGCTTTTGCTACTTCTATACCATCTAGAGTTCTCTATTAATATCTTTAACTAACTTTTGTTAGTTAATTATTCTTTGTATTGAATTTTCTCTCTCCAAATTACTGGTGTCCGTCCTGACTGGACCGTGACTGAAGCATAATTGATACGAGAAGTAGTCCCAGGAGACAGACACTCAAAAATAAGAGTTGGGGACAGGTTTGGCCCTTCCCTTAGATTTGAACGTGATGCTGAACTACTTGCCAATGCAAAAAGATATGCTACTATTCCATGGCATGCAGTGGCATCAGTTAGTGATGGGGTCAGTGTACTTGCTTATGATGAAGTTCCAAGTGGTGCCTTAGATGTTCATGTGGCTGCTGCACTTAAAATGTGGACCAGAATCTCCCAAATCCTGAGTATATCTACACAGAAACAACAGCAACAACAATAACAAAAAAAAAAAAA
>ML104817.1:11542-31795 GCA_003697995.1 Taxidea taxus jeffersonii
ATGGATTGATATTGTTGACAAATTAAATTCTAAATTTAGTTGTGCACACTGAAGGATTAAAATATCATTAAATTCACATTCTTACCAAATTGCATGAATGAACATTAGAACATTGATTAGAAAACAATAGGACCCTAAAACTTTGAGTGAGGATATCTTATTGAATCAGATAAAACTGAACATCTTGAATCTCTGAGACACATTGAAACTCCCTCATTAGTGGAAGTAGCTTACACTCCTGTGCCTGGGGGGCTACTCTTCCTTTGCATGAAAACTGTGGTAATTTCACCTGGGGCAGACATCTTGGAAGGGTGTTCTCTAGGTATCAGTTACAGGGTCTGATCCAAGAAAAAAATAGTTTATACTTCAAAGAATTATAAGATGGTACTAATAATTTTTAGCAGAGCCCTGGGGAATATATGTAGGAAGATGGAAAATAACACAAGACAAGCAAAATGCATTTATATGTTTGCATTTACTAAATAATCTGAATGTAATAAATTAGATTTATGCACCTAGAAGTAGTTCTAATATCTTGGTTGGTTGACTGAAACAGGATTTAATGGCTATGTTTAATGAGAATGAGATGTTAGTGCTTCCCTTGAATTGATGAGCAGGAAGGAATTCAATGCTTATAGAGATGGGAATTTTGGAATGGAATAATATTTGTGAGATCTACACAACCTCCCACCAAGACAACCCAGCACATACTCCCTTCATTATTCATTGTCAAATGCAGTACTAAGGATAGCTCCTTATCCTTGAAAATCTCTGGTTCTTCCTCTTCATTAGCCAGATATGACAATGCAAGATACAGCAATTGAGATAGGCTTCTGATTTCAATGAAGATGTTAGGATTCCCAGAGTGCAACAGGCACCACTTAACTGCCAAAGACAAGAGGAACATGTTTGCCACCAAGGTCAGCAGAGATATGCAGATAATCATAATATTTTGGCATTCTAGGATCTCTGTCAACAGCACAGTGTTCCTAGGAGTGAAACAAATGGGAGGCCTAGTAAGGACACCATTAGAACCATGTAACAAAAAACCCTAGCTCTGATAACCAAAAACCTAATATGAGTCAGCACAATGCTGTCATGACCTTTCACTCACTCTGCATAACAAAGGCCATTCAAAGGCACAGAATCTCTGAAGTGAAAAGGAATCTGAATGTCCTTGCAGAGGGACACCACACCAACTCCACCAGTGTGTGATTATTCCTTCAAGCCTTTCCAAAGGAAACTGGGGCCAGTTACTAGAATGACAGCATATGGGGAAAAGAAAATAACTAAACTTTTTGGAGATTACTGAACATGGTGAATTGTCAGTAGTTTCTTGGAGTCTGAAAATGCTACTGTGCTCCATGAGCCAAAGTGGTGGTTATTTGTTGTTGTTGTTGTTGTTGTTTATTTTTTCCTATTTTTTTAATAAATTTTTTTATTTAAGCTTTTTTATTTAAACATGTAATGTAAACCCACCACCCTCTCCCAACCCCTCTCACCCCCCACACCCCTCAGTTTGTTTTATGACATTAAGAGTCTCTTTTGGTTTGTCTCCCTCCTGATCCCATCTTCTTTC
The DNA here is from genome assembly GCA_003697995.1 of Taxidea taxus jeffersonii. NCBI lineage: Eukaryota > Metazoa > Chordata > Mammalia > Carnivora > Mustelidae > Taxidea > Taxidea taxus. The sequence continues at coordinate 13,122 of ML104817.1, forward strand.
ATTTTTACTTTTCCTACCACTTAACCCTCACCCCCGTTGCATCTCCACTTCCTCATATCAGGGAGATGATGTGATAGTTGTCTTTCTCTAGTTGACTTATTTCGCTAAGCATAATATGCTCTAGTTCCATCCATGTCATTGCAAATGGTAAGATTTCATTTCTTTTGATGGCTGCATAGTATCCCATTGTATATATACCACTTCTTCTTTATCCATTCATCTGTTGATGGACATCTAGGTTCTTTCCATGACTTGGCTATTGTGGACATTGCTGCTATAAACATTCGGGTACACGTGCCCCTTCGGATCACTATGTTTGTATCTTTAGGGTAAATACCCAGTAGTGCAATTGCTGGGTCATAAGGTAGCTCTATTTTCAATGTTTTGAGGAACCTCTATGCTGTTTTCCAGAGTGGTTGCACCAGCTTGCATTCCCACCAACAGTGTAGGAGGGTTCCCCTTTCTCCACATCCTCGCCAGCATCTGTCATTTCCTGACTTGTTCATTTGAGCCATTCTGACTGGTGTGAGGTGGTATTGCATTGTGGTTTTGATTTGTATTTCCCTGATGCCCAGTGATGTGGAGCACTTTTTCATGGGTCTGTTGGCCATCTGGATGTCTTCTTTGCAGAAATGTCTGTTCATGTCCTCTGCCCATTTCTTGATTGGATTATTTGTTCTTTGGGTGTTGAGTTTGCTAAGCTCTTTATAGATTTTGGATACTAGCTCTTTATCTGATATGTCATTTGCAAATATCTTCTCCCATTCTGTCAGTTGTCTTTTGGTTTTGTTGACTGTTTCCTTTGCTGTGCAAAAGCTTTTGATCTTGATGAAGTCCCAATAGTTCATTTTTACCCTTGCTTCTCTTGCCTTTGGCGTTGTTCCTAGGAAGAAGTTGCTGCGGCTGAGGTCGAAGAGGGGTTGGTGCCTGTGTTCTCCTCAAGGATTTGGATGGATTCCTTTCTCACGTTGAGGTCCTTCATCCATTTTGAGTCTATTTTTGTGTGTGGTGTAAGGAAATGGTCCAATTTCATTTTTCTGCATGTGGCTGTCCAATTTTCCCAACACCATTTGTTGAAGAGGCTGTCTTTTTTCCATTAGATATTCTTTCCTGCTTTGTCGAAGATTAGTTGACCATAGAGTTGAGGGTCTATTTCTGGACTCTCTATTCTGTTCCATTGATCTATGTGTCTGTTTTTGTGCCAGTCCCATACTGTCTTGATGATGACAGCTTTGTAGTAGAGCTTGAAGTCTGGAATTGTGACGCCACCAACTTTTGCTTTCTTTTTCAATATTCCTTTGGCTATTCGAGGTCTTTTCTGGTTCCATATAAATTTTAGGATGATTTGTTCCATTTCTTTGAAAAAATTGGATGGGATTTTGATAGGCATTGCATTAAATGTGTAGATAGCTTTAGATAGCATAGACATTTTCACAATATTTATTCTTCCAATCCATGAGCATGGAACATTTTTCCATTTCTTTGTGTCTTCCTCAGTTTTTTTCATGAGTACTTTTAGTTCTCTGAGTATAGATTCTTTGCCTCTTTGGTGAGGTTTATTCCTAGGTATCTTATGGTTTTGGGTGTAATTGTAAATGGGATTGGCTCCTTAATTTCTCTTTCTTCTGTCTTGTTGTTGGTGTAAAGAAATGCAACTGATTTCTGTGCATTGATTTTATATCCTGACACCTTACTGAATTCCTGTACAAGCTCTAGCAGTTTTGGAGTGGAGCCTTTTGGGTTTTCCACATAGAGTATCATATCATCTGCAAAGAGTGATAGTTTGACTTCTATTTTGCCGATTTGGATGCCTTTAATTTCTTTTTGTTGTCTGATTGCTGAGGCTAGGACTTCTAGTACTATGTTGAATAGCAGTGGTGATAGTGGACATCCCTGCCGTGTTCCTGACCTTAACGGAAAAGCTCTCAGTTTTTCTCCATTGAGAATGATACTTGCCGTGGGTTTTTCATAGATGGCTTTGATAATATTGAGGTATGTGCCTTCTATCCCTACACTTTGAAGAGTTTTGATTAGGAAGGGATGTTGCACTTTGTCAAATGCTTTTTCAGCATCTATTGAGAGTATCATATGGTTCTTGTTCTTTCTTTTGTTAGTGTATTGTATCACATTGATTGATTTGCGGATGTTGAACCAACCCTGCTGCCCTGGAATAAATCCCACTTGGTCGTGGTGAATAATCCTTTTAATGCACTGTTGGATCCTATTGGCTAGTATTTTGGTGAGAATTTTAGCATCTGTGTTCATCATGGATATTGGTCCGTTATTCTCTTTTTTGGTGGGATCCTTGTCTGGTTTGGAGATCAAGGTGATGCTGGCCTCATAAAATGAGTTTGGAAGTTTTCCTTCCATTTCTATTTTTTGGAACAGTTTCAGGAGAATAGGAATTAATTCTTCTTTAAATGTTTGGTAGAATTCTCCTGGGAAGCCATCTGGCCCTGGGCTTTTGTTTGTTTGGAGGTTTTTGATGACTGTTTCAATCTCCTTACTGGTTATGGGCCTATTCAGGTTTTCTATTTCTTCCTGGTTCAGTTTTGGCAGTTTATATGTCCCTAGGAAAGCATCCATTTCTTCCAGATTGTCAAATTTGTTGGCATAGAGTTGCTCATAGTATGTTCTTATGATTGTTTGTATTTCTTTGGTGTTGGTTGTGATCTCTCCTCTTTCATTCATGATTTTATTTATTTGGGTCCTTTCTCTTTTCTTTTGGATAAGTCTGGCCAGGGGTTTATCAATCTTATTAATTCTTTCAAAGAACCAGCTCCTAGTTTCATTGATTTGTTCTATTGTTTTTTTGGTTTCTATTTCATTGATTTCTGCTTTGATCTTTATTATTTCTCTTCTCCTGCTGGGTTTAGGCTTTCTTTGTTGTTCTTTCTCGAGCTCCTTTAAGTGTAGGGTTAGGTTGTGTATTTGAGACCTTTCCTGTTTCTTGAGAAAGGTTTGTATCGCTATATATTTTCCTCTCAGGACTGCCTTTGCTGTGTCCCACAGATTTCGGACCGTTGTATTTTCATTATCATTTGTTTCCATGATTTTTTTCAATTCTTCTTTAATTTCCTGGTTGACCCATTCATTCTTTACAAGGATGCTGTTGAGTCTCCATGTATTTGTGCTCTTTCCAAATTTCCTCTTGTGATTGAGTTCTAGCTTCAGAGCATTGTGGTCTGAAAATATGCAGGGAATGATCCCAATCTTTTGATACCGGTTGAGACCTGATTTATGACCCAGAATGTGATCTATTCTGGAGAATGTTCCATGGGCACTAGAGAAGAACGTGTATTCTGTTGCTTTGGGATGGAATGTTCTGAATATATCTGTCATGGCCATCTGCTCCAGTGTGTCATTTAAGACCTTTATTTCCTTGTTGATCTTTTGCTTGGATGATCTGTCCATTTCAGTGAGGGGTGTGTTAAAGTCTCCAACTATTATTGTATTCTTGTCAATGTGTTTCTTTGATTTTGTTATTAATTCGTTTATATAGTTGGCTGCTCCCATGTTAGGGGCATAGATATTTAAAATTGTTAGATCTTCTTGTAGGACAGACCCTCTGAGTATGATATGGTGTCCTTCCTCATCTCTTATTATAGTCTTTGGCTTAAAATCTAATTGATCTGATTTAAGGATTGCCACCCCAGCTTTCTTCTGATGTCCATTAGAATGGTAAATTGTTTTCCACCCCCTCACTTTCAATCTGGAGGTGTCTTCGGATCTAAAATGAGTTTCTTGTAGGCAGCATATGGATGGGTTTTGTTTTTTTTATCCATTCTGAAACCCTGTGTCTTTTGATTGGGGCATTTAGCCCATTTACGTTCAGGGTAACTATTGAGAGATATGAATTCAGTGCCATTGTATTGCCTGTAAGGTGACTGTTACTGTATATTGTCTCTGTTCCTTTCTGATAATACTTTTAGGGTCTCTCTTTGCTTAGAGGAGCCCTTTCAATATTTCCTGTAGAGCTGGTTTGGGGTTTACAAACTCTTTCAGTTTTTGTTTGTCCTGGAAGCTTTTAATCTCTCCTTCTATTTTCAATGATAACCTAGCTGGATAAAGTATTCTTGGCTGCATGTTTTTCTCGTTTAGTGCTCTGAATATATCATGCCAGTTCTTTCTGGCCTGCCAGGTCTCTGTGGCAGGTCTCTGTGTGTCTGCTGCCAATCTAATATTTTTACCATTGTATGTTACAGACTCCTTGTCCCGTGCTGCTTTCAGGACCGATTCCTATTGATTTTGAGGGGTGTTCTCTGCACCTCCTGGATTTTGATGCTTGTTCCCCTTGCTATATTAGGGAAATTCTCCACAATAATCTTCTCCAGTATACCTTCTGCTCCTATTTCTCTTTCTTCTTCTTCTGGAATCCCAATTATTCTATTGTTGTTTCGTCTTATGGCATCACTTATCTCTCGAATTCTCCCCCCGTGGTCCAGTAGTTGTTTGTCTCTCTTTTGCTCAGCTTCTTTATTCTCTGTCATTTGGTCTTCTATATCACTAATTCTTTCTTCTGCCTCATTTCTCCTAGCAGTAAGAGCCTCCATTTTTTATTGCACCTCATTAATAGCTTTTTTTATTTCAAATTGATTAGATTTTAGTTCTTTTATTTCTCCAGAAAGGGCTTTTATTTCTCCTGACAGGGTTTCTCTAATATCTTCCATGCCTTTTTTGAGCCCGGCTATAACCTTGAGAATTGTCGTCCTGAATTCCAGATCTGACATATTACCAATGTCTGTATTGATTAGGTCCCTAGCCTTTGGTCCTGTCTCCTGCTCTTTTTTTTGTGGTGAGTTTTTCCGCCTTGTCATTTTGTCCAGATAAGAATCCGCTGTTCTCCTTGTTAAGTGAACTTGGTCTTGGCTGGATTTCTTTGCTCTTCTGGGGGAGGGGCCTGTTGTAGTGATTCTCAAGTGTCTTTGCCCCAAGCGGAACTGTACCGCCCTTACCAGGGGCCTGGCTAAGTAATCCTCTCAGGTTCGCTTTCGGGAGCTTTTGTTCCCTGAACGCTTTCTGTAGAGTTCTGGAGGACAGGAATGACAATGGCGGTCTCCCAATCTCCAGTTCAGAGGAGTCGAGAGCTAGGGGCCCCAGTCTTCAGTGCGCCTTCAGAGAAAAGCGTTTAATCACTCCCATCTCCCCAGCCTCCGTTCGCGCTCGGAGACCGCGCTCAGAGAAAATCATGCGTAATCAGTCCCATCTCACTGGCTTCTGGGACGCTCCGAGCTCACCCAGCCTGTGACCAAGCGTCTCTGTCTCTGGCAGAGTCCCACCTGGAGTCTCCGAACCCCGTAGATCCCTGAGCTCTCCCAGGTCGGAGTCTCCCCGGATCTTGTGGGAACCCCTTGCACAGAGCACCGGCCCCTTGTCACAGAGCACTGGCCCGTGTCACAGACCATGGCTCTAGGAAACCTCGGCTCTGTCTCCGCAGCCGGCTTCCCCGCTCTAATATCTGTGAGCTCTGCGACACTCAGATACCCCCGATCCTTCTGTGACCCTGTGGGACCTGAGTCCACGCTGTCCCTGCGAGGTCTTCACCCCAGTTTAGCCTCTGGAGTGATGTCCCTCCCTGGAGCAGACTTTTAAAAGTCCTGATTTTGTGCTCTGCCGCTTGCCAGGAGCCAGCCCCTCCCCCTGGGGTCTATCTTCCGTCGCGTTGGATTCACTTCTCCGCTGGTCCTACCTTTTAGAAAGTGGTCAGTTTTCTGTTTCTAGAATTGTTGTTTTTCTTCTCTTCAATCTCCTGTTGGATTCGTAGGTGTTTGGAATGGTTTGATGGGCTATCTAGCTGATCTCCTGCTGCCTGATGTCATCTCAGCCTGCTACTTCTCTGCCATCTTGACTCCTCCCTCAAAGTGGTGGTTTATAGTGGTAAGGTAATAAATAGAATTTAGCCAAAATCTGAATGATAGTGAACTCATGCAATCAGAGAAGAATCCCACAAAAATTCATGAACCTATGACTTAAGTGAAATTTCTAGGGGTATGAATATCCTTGCTTAGGTGAAAAATGAGTTAATATCTCTTACCACCTAACATGAAATAATAGGTACAACAATGGTCAGTTTTTTTTTATTTAAGAGGCAATAGATATCACATCTGAATGTGCTATTTTTTTAAAGATTTTATTTATTTATTTGACAGATATCACAGGCAGAGAGAGAGGAAAGGAAGCAGGCTCCCTGCCAAGCAGACAGCCAGATGTGGGGCTTGATCTTAGGACCCTGGGATCATGACCTGAGCCAAAAGCAGAGGCTTTAACCCACTGAGCTACCCAGGCACCCCTGAATGTGCTATTTTGATCCATCTATCAAATCACCAGTAAATGTGCCAGGCTTTAGGAAGAGAATCTTCCACAACAAACTCAGACTGCAGCAAAAACTGCTTTCCACTATGGCCTTCTTAAATGGGCAGATCTAATTACTCTTAAAGTGTCTCTGGCAAATGAAGATGCTAAATGGAGCCTTTTGTAAGTGCAAATAGGAGAATCCTAAAAACCATAGTTTCAGAGCAACTTTATGTTTCTTCTGCAGATGATTATTCTCCTTTTTAAAAAGAACAGTTCTGGCTGCTACTGGGCCTTGATAGAGCATAAGAAAGCCTATCTATTCAGCATCAGTTGGCCATGCAATCTGAGTTTCCTATCATGAACAGTGTCTGATTGACCAAAATATAAGTGTTGGGCATGATTGACAGCAATTTATCACCAAAGAGAAGGACTATAAAAGAAACTGGGTTCACACGGATATAGAAGATACAAGTTGCTTGAGCAGGTGGCTTAGACTCTTTTTTTAACAATGATTCATGCTACATTTCTTCTCCCTCAGTTTGATACCTAAAGCGTCATAGAGAGATCCATAAACCTTCCTTGCACATAATGCTTTTGCCAGCACCACCATTTGCAGACCTGTAGACTGTGATATTTTGCAAAATGTTGGTCCTGATTATTCACTGTGATAATATTCCAGTGTTGATTCTTTCAACACTGGGAAATCTTTCAAAGTGAAGGGTTACGTAAATGGGCTCATGCCCATGAATCACTGCTCTTTTCTCTTTGCTTGTTATGTGTCTATGTTTATTTATACTTATACTTCTTTTCTCCCTCTTTTTCCCTTCCTAATTTTTAAGCAAGATTTTGCAGGTCAACTTTAAAATGTAATCTTTAGCACTGACCAAGAGACCCTACATGTTTCCTCTCAGTTTGACTAGACTTTGGACAGCTTTTTTTTTTTTTTCTGACTATACTCCCACTACTTTCCATTTCTTAGAGCATTTATGTTGGAAATTTTATTTTTATAAATTCTTTTCCTGACCCTTTCACATGTATATATATTAAAAAAAAAAAAAAAACTTTTTGCCAGTTTTGCAACCTAGGAATGCATTTCTAAAGCATCCAGGAGCCATCCCTTTGAAATGTAATCATCAAGGAATATAGCACCCCCATCTCCCAGTCTCTGTAGAATAGAAGCTTAATTTCTTTAACATCCATTTGAGCTATTGCAGGAGCCACTTAAAGGTTTCCACTCATCTCTTCCAAATTCATCTTCAACTCTTGCCTCTGAATATTCTGTTTAAAAAAGAAATATGGGCATGTCATTTCTTTTCTACTATCCTTAAATTGTTCTCATAACTTAGAGTGATACTTCTCAAACCAGGCATGCCTATTACCACATATACAGAGATGTACCAAGGGAAATTTAAAGCATTAACATGGCACATCTTTTTAGACCACTGAATTTATTCAAATATGTTTGGAAGTAATTTAACTGGCAAGTACTTTTTTAAGGTATTACTATATTAGTAAGTAGGTATGTAATGAAGTGGAATCCAAAATTCACTTGAAATTTTAGACTAACTGATGAAATATCAATGCAGTATTATAGCAGTCTCTGTTGTTAGGTGTACTTCAGTGAGAAAAAGTAAGATGCACCAATGGACAGAATAAAATCCAAGCTCTATAATATTACACGGATTGCTTCTGTGACTTGTCTTCTACCTATAGCCCAATCTCATCTCCCAGAACATTCTCTTAAAATTTACCCTCAACATTTAGAATCGCTTTTTCTTCTACAAATGACACATAATTATACAGCTTCATGTTACCATTGTACATTTTCCCCTCACTAAAATTGTTCTCCTTATACCCCCACACACCAAGAGGCTTCTTCCAAACTTATTATCTATTCATCCTTTAATATGAAATATATCTGTCATCTTCATGTTTCCTTGCCCATGGAAAAACTAAGAGGATCCCTCCTCTCTTCCCACTACTACAACTGTACTTGCCATATTGCATTACAATTATCTACTTACATATCAATCTACTTATTTAAACAGTAAATTTTTAGGGGGGTAGGAACCATATGTCATCCATGTGTTATTCAACTATGTATCCCTAGCACCTGTCTGTCACATGCTCAAAATTTTTAAAATCCTGCTTGAACCAATAATGAACTCCATAACCAAGCACTGTATTAGATGCTTTCACACATTAAACCTGGGTTTGATGATATTATCTTTACTTTTTAAATTAAGAATCCAAGGCTCTCAGCATCAATGAACTTACTTTAGACCGTGCATTCTCACTGGCCCTGATAATTTCTCCAAGGGGATGAAAATTAGTCCTTGGGAAGAGGAATATATCTTACTAATGACAAGGGCTCCCCACCTGACAAAATATTATTGCCATTCAGTTGTCTTGAGTATCACACAAGTACCAATGACATCAAATTCATGAAACATGCACAAAATGTACATAAGACCAAACTACTGTTCTATCATAAATAGAAGGCTGTGATTAGAGGACTTTCTCTAGATTGATTTTGCTTAATCTTAAAGTCCTATAATGAGGACCTGTACATTTCTATTGTTTGCCATTGGCTGCCTTATGAATATTAATTGATCCTCAGTGCTTCTATGTGTGAAAAGGACTTTGAAAATAAATAACTATATACACATTATCATTAATTTTACAGATGTTATTCAACCAAATATTATTTTCCCTATAGGAAAGAAAAATGTTGACAATATTTGAATTAATATTTAACAGCTAGTTAAAAGTTCTTATCTCAAGCAAAGTCAAAAGTTATGTTCACTAAAAAATAATTCTAGGAAATTATTTTTGGTTGTTTTACTCTTCCTGGGAAAAAAAACTGTTTTGAATGATTTCTCTAAAATTGGATTACATTGCTATTATAATATTATATATTTAAACTGTTTTACATATACAATTTGATAAATTATAATTTACATGTAAATAAGTTACATTAACAGTCACTCAAGAAATATAGTTAGAAATTTAAATTGTAACTTTTCAATTTTTAAATGTTCTTATAACTTAAAAATATTAATTATTGTCAATTATAGTGAGTCTTCTGCTTACTCTTTTTATGTATGAAGCAGAGGTATATATAGTATATAAACAAATATACAGTATTTCTGGCATTATTAAAATTTCAAGGAGGAAAAATTAGGAAAATATGTCAAAGAAGACTTCTTAGTTGGGCAATAATGAAAAAACTGGGCTGAGAAATAGAGTCTTAAATTATGCAGTCAAGAAGTGCAGAAGCCAGAATTCAATCCTATTTTGTAGCTGCAAATCCTTTTTTTAAATTTCATCCCAGCTGGCCCCTGGCAATCAGAAGTCTGATGGAAAAGTCATTCTACCAAAAAAACCATCTTGATTTTTCTACCTCTGCCTGGGGACCCCAGTGCCCTCTTAATTGCCTATGATTCCCTGCTCAGTAGAAAAGCATTTTCTCTGCAGACATCTTAGGAAATGCTCTTCTCAAGACCAAATACATTGCAAATCACAACAGACCTAGAGCTTGACTTAAAATTCTGTAATGTGTTCTCTGCCTATCTTTGCCATATAGGTGTTAATTAAAAAACAGTTTAAATAAAGCCCATACTAAAAGGGGGGTCACTTACTGGTGGGCCAATTCACTCTTCTAATTAGTGTCTAGATCTGGCTGGCTGCCCACTCAGCATGCATCACAAGACATTCACCAACCATGTAGGTGAACATCCCTGACTTTCCTCTTGCAAAACAAACAAACAGTAAGCTTTATTCCTTATATAGAGACCAACAATGACCTCCTATTCATCTCCCCTACTTCCAAAAAGTTTTAGTGTTTTAGAGATCTCTAATAGCTTTACAAAAACAAATTAGCATTTCTTAGACCCCATTTGGTCATTCTATCATGACTTACACAAAACCAGGGAAATGCAATATAGAAAAATTTATTCCTTTGTAAACTGAAGCTAAAATCACTAAGCAATGAGATGTTATCCAGTTAACACAGTGTGATAGATTCATAAAATAAAATAGCAAATTGCAGTCTGGACATTTCAGAAAGCTGAAACTAACAATGAAGAGTGAGAAACCAAACTCTGTATAGAGGAGTTGACCAATCCGGTCAAATTTTATACAGTTACCATCATGTTTTGATTGCAATTACCCTGGCAAGAAAAGATTTATAATGGATTCTCTGAAACAGAACCCCCAGGAAACTACATGGTGAAGACACATTGTTTTATATTAAGCATGTCTGTATTTCCTGGAAGAAGTAAGGAAGTAGACTGAAGAGGATAATTAAGAGTTGGCTACATACAACCTCTACTGTAGTAGGATTAATTAGGGAAACAATGTAGGACAAGGACTTGCTTCACAATAAAATGGCAGAGGTAGAAATATAAGTGTTTCAAGATAGTTCATGACATCCCTCACTTTGAAGTTGTTTTACTCTTCATACACATTTAATAAAAACTTTGGCTTTCAGACACTTCTAGGCTCAGGGGCTTTTGTATAGAAGAATAATATGTAATTCTTCACAACTCACAACTAAATGGCATATAAAACCATATGTCAATAACTACAATAAAATTTAGTGAAAATCTTGTAAAATGAATGAATAAAATTTTTTGAGATGAATACTCTAGGGAGAATATTTCTGCTAAAGGTTTGCCAGTATAAAAATAATGAATATGTGTAGAACAATTTGAAAACATATCTGTCTCTGTGGGTAACAAATAAAGCTGAAGAGTTAATTTAAGGATTAGATTACAAAGAACTGAAGTGAGCCAAATATAAGTATATAAGACTTCACTTAAAATCTGAATTAGTCCATAATGATATAAATAAATAAATACAGGGAAGAGGAGACAAATATCTCGTGCAGAAAACCTCCAAAAATATGATATAGATAACACATTATAAATCTACATAATAAGTCATGTTGATAAGTATGTACCCTGATATGATGTAATAATGAAAATGGATTGGAGTAAAATTGAATCAGTAACTCCAGCTTGGAGCACCTGGGTGGCATAATCAGATAAGCAATAGACTCTTGGTTTTGGCTCAAGTCATGATCATGGAAGCCCCCCTAAGCTCTGAACCCAGTGGAGAGTCGGCTTCAAATTGAGAATATCTTTCTCTCTCTACTCTCTCTGTCCCACCCCCCACCTCATGCCCTCTCTTTTTCTCAAATAAATAAATCTTCTTACAAAAAGAAAATGGCAGTTTACCTGTGATTTTTCTCCCCAAAAATCCCATAATCTCAGTCTAATTTGAAAAACCCAAGACAAATCTCATTTGGTGGATACATTATAAAGTATCTGACCAATACATCTCTTAACTGTCAAGATTATTAAGCACAAGTTTGAATAATTTTCTGCATCTTTTGAGATGTTCATAGGGCTTTTATCTCATTTTGTTAATGAGATGTATTACATTGATTGATTTGCAAATATTGAACTATGCTTGCAACCCAGGAATAAATCCCACTTGATCATGGTGAATATTTTTTTAACGTACTGTTGAATGAAGTTTGCTAATTTTTTTGTTGAAATTTTTGCATCTATGTTCATAAGGGGTATTGGCCTGTAGTTTTCTTTTGAGGAGAGGGTGTTTGTCTAGTTTGGGTATCAGGATATTTCTGGCTTTGTAGAATGAATTTGGAAGCTTTTCTTTTTCTTCTATTTTTTGGAATAGTTTGAGAAAAATGGGTATTAACTTTTCTCTAAATGTTTCGCAGAGTTCACTTGTGAAGCAAGTTGGTCATGGACTTTTGTTTGTTGAGAGATTTTTATTTGTTTGTTTTGTTTTGTTTATTTTTACTACCGATTCAATTTTGTTCTTAATCAATGTGTTCAGATTTTCAATTTCTTCTTGATTCAGTTTTGGAAAATTTTATGTCACTAGGAATTTATCTGGTTTTTCTAGGTTGTCCAATTTGTCAGCATATAATCATTTGTAGTCTCTTAAAATCCTTTGTATTTCTGTGATGTTGACTGTTACTTCACCTCATCAATTTCTAATTTTATTTATTGAATCCTATCTTTTTCTTTTCATAAATCTGGCTAAAGATTTATCAAGGTTTATATTTTCAAAGAACCAGCTCCTGGCTTCATTGATTTTTTTTAGCTTATATTTCATTTATTTTTCACTCTGAACTTTATTTCCTTCTACTGGTTTGAGGCTTTGTTTCTTCTTCTTATTCTAGTTCCCTTAGAAGCAAGACCACATTATTTATTTGATATTTTTCTTAATTCTTGAGGTAGATCTGTTTTGCTATAAACTTCCCTCTTAGGGCTGCTTTTGCTGCTTCCCAAAGATTTGGACCATTGTGTTTTCATTTTTATTTGTCTCCATGTAAACATCTATTTTTTTTTTTTGCATTTCATCAATCTTTTTTTTTTATTTAAGCTTTTTTATTTAAACATATAATGTAACCCCACCACCCTCTCCCAACCCCTCTCACCCCCCACACCCCTCAGTTTGTTTTATGACATTAAGAGTCTCTTTTGGTTTGTCTCCCTCCTGATCCAATCTTGTTTCATTTTTTCTTTTCCTACCACCTTAACCCCCACCCCCATTGCATCTCACTTCCTCATATCAGGGAGATCATGTGGTAGTTGTCTTTCTCTAGTTGACTTATTTCGCTAAGCATAATACGCTCTAGTTCCATCCATGTCATCACAAATGGTAAGATTTCACTTCTTTTGATGGCTGCATAGTATTCCATTGTATATATATACCACTTCTTCTTTATCCATTCATCTGTTGATGGACATCTAGGTTCTTTCCATGACTTGGCTATTGTGGACATTGCTGCTATAAACATTCGGGTACACGTGCCCCTTCAGATCACTACGTTTGTATCTTTAGGGTAAATACCCAGTAGTGCAATTGCTGGGTCATAAGGTAGCTCTATTTTCAATTTTTTGAGGAACCTCCATGTTGTTTTCCAGAGTGGTTGCACCAGCTTGCATTCCCACCAACAGTGTAGGAGGGTTCCCCTTTCTCCACATCCTCGCCAGCATCTGTCATTTCCTGACTTGTTCATTTGAGCCATTCTGACTGGTGTGAGGTGGTATTGCATTGTGGTTTTGATTTGTATTTCCCTGATGCCCAGTGATGTGGAGCACTTTTTCATGTGTCTGTTGGCCATCTGGATGTCTTCTTTGCAGAAATGTCTGTTCATGTCCTCTGCCCATTTCTTGATTGGATTATTTGTTCTTTGGGTGTTGAGTTTGCTAAGCTCTTTATAGATTTTGGATACTAGTCCTTTATCTGATATGTCATTCACAAATATCTTCTCCCATTCTGTCAGTTGTCTTTTGGTTTTGTTGACTGTTTCCTTTGCTGAGCAAAAGCTTTTGATCTTGATGAAGTCCCAATAGTTCATTTTTACCCTTGCTTCTCTTGCCTTTGGCGTTGTTCCTAGGAAGAAGTTGCTGCAGCTGAGGTCGAAGAGGTTGCTGCCTGTGTTCTCCTCAAGGATTTGGATGGATTCCTTTCTCACGTTGAGGTCCTTCATCCATTTTGAGTCTATTTTTGTGTGTGGTGTAAGGAAATGGTCCAATTTCATTTTTCTGCATGTGGCTGTCCAATTTTCCCAACACCATTTGTTGAAGAGGCTGTCTTTTTTCCATTGGATATTCTTTCCTGCTTTGTCGAAGATTAGTTGACCATAGAGTTGAGGGTCTATTTCTGGACTCTCTATTCTGTTCCATTGATCTATGTGTCTGTTTTTGTGCCAGTCCCATACTGTCTTGATGATGACAGTTTAGAGATAATAGAGATATAGAGTAATAGAGATTAAAGTCTGAAATTGTGATGCCATCAACTTTGGCTTTCTTTTTCAATATTCCTTTGGCTATTTGAGGTCTTTTCTCATTCCATATAAATTTTAGGATTATTTGTTCCCTTTCTTTGAAAAAATTGGATGGGATTTTGATAGGCATTGCATTAAATGTATAGATAGCTTTAGGTAGCATAGACATTTTCACAATATTTATTCTTCCAATCCATGAGCATGAACATTTTTCCATTTCTTTGTCTTCTTCAATTTCTTTCATGAGTACTTTATAGTTCTCTGAGTATAGATTCTTTGGTAAACATCTATTTTTATCACCAACATCCACTCATGATAAAAACTCTCAACAAAGTGGGTTTAGGGAAAACATACCAGAACATAATAAAGGCCACATATGGCAAGCCCATGCTAACATCATACTCAATAGTAAAAAACCAAGTTTTTTCTCTAAGATCAGGAACAAGACAAGGATGTCTACTCTCACCACTTTTATTTGACATAGTACTAGAACTCTTAACCACAGCATTCAGAAGAAATAGAAATAAAAGGCATCCAGTTTGATAGGCAAGAAGTAAAATTTTTACTGTTTGCAAATGACATACCATCTATAGAAAACATTAAATATTTCACCCCCCCCCAAAAAAAAAACTATTAGAACTAACAAATGATTTCAGTGACGTTGCAGGATTTGAAAGTAACATACAGAAATCTAGTGGATTACCCACAAAATAGCAGAAAGAAATTAAGAAAACAATCCCACTTACAATTAAGCATAAAGATTAAGACTTAAGAATAAATTTAACACATAAGAATAAATTTAATCAACCATGTGACAGGGTGGTATTCTGAAAACTGTAAAACATTAATGAAAGAAATTTAATAAGACATAAACAAATAGAAAGATATATCATGCTCATGAATTGGAAGAATTAATTTTACTAAAATGTTCATACTACCCAAAGTAATCAACAGATTCAATGGAATTCCTATTAAAATGCCAAAAGCATTGTTTTTGCAGAACTAAAACAAGTAATCTTGAAATTTGTATGGAACCACAAAAAATTCCTGAACAGCCAAAGAAATCTTGAGAAAGATGTATTACCTGCTTCAGGGGTACAGGTCTGTGAATTATCAGTCACACACAATTCACAGCGCACACCAAAGCACATGCCCTTTCTAGTGTCCATAGCCCAGCAACTCTAACCCTCTTCCCCCATCCCCCAGTAACCCTCAGTTTGTTTCCTGAGATTAAGAGTCTCTTATGGTATGTCTCCTAACCCAGTCCCATCTTGTTTCATTTTTTCCCTCCCTACCCACCACGACCCCCTGCCCTGCTTCTACTGAAATGTCAATGCCTGATGTCAGTCTGTATTTTTTTAATCCAGGCATTTTAGTTCTTTACCATGCTACATTGCCTTGTATACTATTGCATTCATGCCTCTAATCCCCCAAAGTATCCACAGTCTCCAGAATGTGTAGATGATAGAATTCACTGAAAGCTTGAGGAGCAGGAAGTATGTATACCACTGAGTGTGTAGCATGGGAATTTTCCAGTTCATTCTCACATATCCACCATAGTAAACATCTTCCTCCTGAAAAAATATCAGAAAGTCTTTTCTATTTGATCTTCATCTTCCTGCTACTTGAGATCTCTTTCCCTCATTCTTCTCTATTCAATTCCATCTCTCTTATCTAGGACATTTACCATCATTCCTAAAATTCTCTATTACTGGTGAAACAGAAGTTTAGTTTCCTCTTGGTTGTGTCCCAAACGTGGTTCATAATCAAAAGCCTCATTAAATTATATACCTAAAATATGGTAATTCTTTTTCTGAGAAATACTTAGTATTATCAGATTTTTTTCAATATTTTGTTATTTTAATGAGTACAAACTAGAGTCTTATTGTGTTTTGATTTGTGCTTCCCTGATCACCAAAAACAATATATTTTTATGTACCGTAAAATTATTTTATATTTTATTGCATTTTGTTTTCAATTCAAGAGCTTTTTGTGCCCCTAGACAAGGGCATGTATTTGACATGGGCAGTAAAATCTAAACATAAAAATAATTTATATTTTTGTCTGAGCATCTGTAAAATGTCACTCACAGCATCACTGAATTTCAATGTTTTTTATATATAAATACGCCATAATTAGTCTAATTTCTGTGATGTACATAAACACTCAAGTTGAGAATAAACTTCCTACTTCATCAATCAAAATGATAGATGATTATATACATATATATCTTAATCACAAAGTTTTACACATGGTTCAAATATTCCTCTTAAACTTTTAAAATCAAAGTTATTTTGGAAATGATCACACTTTTTTCAAGTTGATGCAAAACCACAATTAAAACTTAACATCAATTATAAAATAAAGGTTTACAAATATGTATATGTATTTATAATACACATATTTAAATGCTATTGAAAGAATATTGAAATCAGTCAATTATGCTGTGACACAGAGCTACTTGTTGCAGAGATTATATGATATGGCCACAGAACCCTAAGTCAAAAAATAAAAAGAATAAATATGAAATAGAATAATGTTATCAAAATGCAATAGATTTTAATAAAGGAAAGTTACAGTCAAAAAGAACACAGGAAGAATAAACCTAATTTTTCATGAACATGGAACCATAACTTACAATAGCTCTCTGTTGTCTAAAAAGCAAAGTATAATTTCGTTAGGTTGGTATACAGATTCCCCATAGTCTTGTCCACAAATGCATCTCCAGTTTATATTTTATTCAATATTCAGTGAATGCCTGTGTAGTTTCAGGTCTTCTTGGTCTCTGCTCATACAAATTCCTTATCTGTTTAACAGGATTTTGGCTGAGTTAGAAATTAAATTCTATATAAGAATGATGTGTAAACTGAGGCTACAATTTTTCCAGCAGATATTAATAATAAATAAAAACTGACTCCAGGGACGCCTGGGTGGCTCAGTTGGTTAAGCGGCTGCCTTTGGCTCAGGTCATGATCCCAGCATCCTGGGATGGAGTCCCACATTGGGCTCCTTGCTCAGCAGGGAGCCTGCTTCTCCCTCTGCCTCTGCCTACCACTCTGTCTGCCTGTGCTTGCTCCTGCTCTCTCTCTGACAAATAAATGAATAAAACCTTTAAAAAAAAAAAACTGACTCCTTTTCTCATTATGAATAGTGCTGATTTGACTGTTCATGTACAAATTTTTGTGTGTGTACACATGTTTTTATTTCTCTTGTATATGTATCTAGTTCTGGAATTGCTGGGTCATGTAGTTAACTACCAGATCGATTATCCCAGTAAGTGTGAAGTGGTATCTTTATAGTTCTGATTTGCATTTTCCTATTGATTAATAATATTGATCATTTTTATGTGCCTTATGTATGCATGTTTCTTTCAAGAGAAAGTTATTAAAATCTTTTTCATTTTTCAATTGTATCTTCCAGTTTTTATAATGTAAGGGTCCTTTACATATTCTAAATATTAGTCTGTTATCAGAATATCAGAAGTATGATTTGTAAATATTTTCTCACTTTCAGTGGGTTGTTTTTTTGCCTTCTTGATAGTGTCTATTGAAGAATAAAAATTATTAATTTTGATGAAATTTAGTTTCTATTTTTCTTTTGTGGTTTGTACTTATGGAGTCATATCTAGAAGACTGTTGGTCTAATCTAAGCTCATGAAGATTTTTTCATAGCTTTTCCCCAGTTTTGTAGTTTAAGCTGTCACATTTAGATCTTTGATATATTTTGAGTTCATTTTTGTATAAGGTGTGAAGTAGGGGTCCAAATTCATTCTTTTTCACATTGATATCCACATACTTTGATCTATGTTCATCTTTATGCCAGCACCACATTGTTCTAATTACTATAAATTTATAGTATGTTTTGAAATCCCAAAATGTAAGTGTTCCAACTTTGTTCTTTTTAAAATTCCAGTATAATTAACATAGAGTACTATGATAGTTTCATGTGTACAATATAGTAATCCAATAATTCTATACATTACTCAGTGCTCACTACGATAAATGTATTCTTAATCTCCTTCACCTGTTTTAACCATGCACTTACCCATCTCCCCTCTGGTAACCATCAGTTTGTTCTCTATAGTTGAGAGTGTTTTTGGTTTGCCTCTTTTTTCTTTGTTCATTTGTGTTTTGAGGGTGTTTGGGTTTTTTTAGATTTATTTATTTATTTGAGAGAGGCAGGGAGAGAGAGAGCATATGCCACGAGCAGGGGAAAGGCAGAGAGAGAAGAAGAGGGAAGAATCTCCAGCAGACTCCCCAGGAGCATGGAGCCCAACATGGAGCTCCATATCATGACACTGAGATCATGACTCAAGACAAAATCAATAGTCACTTTTACTGAGCCACCCAGGCACCCCTGTTCATTTTCTTTGTTTCATAAATTCCCCATATGAGTGAAACCATATTGTATTTGTTTTTCTCTGATTTCGCTTAGAAATATACCCTCTAGATCCATCCATGTTGTTACAAATGGCAAGATTTCATTCTTTTTTATGACTGAATAATATTCCAGTGTGTGTGTGTGTGTGTGTGTGTGTGTGTGTGTGTGT